>JAFVLL020037490.1:0-53591 GCA_021397915.2 Tor tambroides | reverse complement strand
TTTATAGCTAACACTGTAATAGTCCTAAATGAATAATTTGGTTGCGTCATTGATGATGATGATAATAGTGATGATTATATCACATTACATACTTAGGGAAATAATTAAGTATCTCAAATTACTGGGATAATTACATTCTAATCAAGAAATAGACTTGTGCTTATGTCCCATAATTTGTAGATCAAGCAACTGAACAAACTGAACTTTTTTTTTTTCTTCACAATAAAGGCAACAAATTTGTATGCATGCATAGCCTATATTTTACCATGTCATTCTGAATGACGCACAATTTACTTTAGATCAGTCCTCAGCAGCAGACACCCTGTGAGATTTTTCTTTGCATAATTAGACTGGTTTTCCTGACCTTGTTACCTCAAACATCTGGATGAGTGTGCTTTAAGATGTGTCCTATAATCATCTCACTATGCAAACAATTATACCTCAGAATTAATTTGAATGAAACACAAGTGAGTTGTCCATAAACAATACACAAGTCAGTGATCTCAGAATGAACAGGTTCTTCCGCATTAATTTTATAGATCTTTTCTCTTCAGCATTCAACAATTGCCTTTGTCTTATCTGTAGGCTTGGAGCCAAGAACTGGTTCTTATACAGAACCTGTTTTTTTTAAAACTGGAACTGAATTACCGTTAATGTTACATGTGTGTGCATTCTTGCGCCGACTCGGCACCATAGTATTCTCATTGTGTCTTTCATTCATCGCTATTCAGCGGCCCCCAAAAAATGCTACAGAATATTTTCTTTTGAGCAATCAAACACTACAGCTTGATCAGCACTGTCCCATTTGCGAATGAATGAGTCTTATGAGTAAATACTTTATTAGTGAATTAAAAACCATAAAGTGGGCCCAGCGAAGTCCATTTTCTGGAACAAATTATTCAAGTTGGTACTCAAATTCATAGGGACCAGAGTAGTTTATCCAAATCTTCAGCAATTGACTCTTATGAACCCTTTTTTTAGTGAACGAAACACGTATGGCTTCCAGCTGTGTCATGTTGTACTGGTGAGACTTAAATCAGTGACTCTGACTTCTTGTTCACATGACAATATGTAAAGATTTATTAGTTTTGACAGTAGTATTTTATTTAAAAAATGAATGAATGGAATTAATTATTGGATTGCATTTATGCCTCCTAAAAAAAAGATATTTCAAATATATTTAAAAAGATCTTTAAACACATATTTTGCCAATCTCATGATTTGGCAAAATATTCCTTCCTCAAAAGTCCAAAAATATTTTTTACTGAAACAGTTAGGAATCAGAATTGTTACATTCCTATGATTTATATGACTACCTGTTTGTATCAGTTTTTATTTTGGGAGATTTCAGGATTTTAGGAGAAATATCTGAGAAAGATGATGATGAAGACCATCTCACTTCTCACACTGTATCCGGTTTTGCTCAGATGATACTAAAATCTATGAACATTCTTCCTAGACCAAATGATCTGATCTGCTATTTCCATTCATTTATAGCTGTATATTCTATATTCTGCGTGTCAACAATGGTTCCATTTGTATGGTTTGATCTTCAAAGGAACTTTATGAGACACGTCTAGGACAAAGTTGATATTTAAATGAAAAATAAATCCAACCTCTTCCTCATACAGTTCCACCGAAGGAAAATAACCACACACTATTTTTCGTTATAATGTCATTTAAAACGACATAACACAGTTCCATGCAAATTACCTGAAACATAAAACACCCCAGACTCCCAGAGAATCTGCAAGGAATGAAAGACTTCCCATGAAATCAAACATTGAGCGGTCCGGCGTGCCACATGACACCGTCAGGCTGCGTGCGCTGACAGCTGTGAGCAAACACGGTGTGTGAAGACAACAAAGATGTTTTTTGTCATCTCTCTTGAGGATGCAGGTAGAACGGCAGTGGAAGGGGGCGGGGGCATAAATAAAATTAGATTAAAAGATTACAAAAACTGCAGAGAATATGAATGCTTGCATGTCATGGTAGATGACAGGACAAAGAAGGGAAAAAAACACAGTCCCATTCCTATTTTTAGCAAGCAGTGTGTGGCTGACAGTGAGGAGAGAATTTGTGGTCCATTAGAAGCCAGTGAAGCCTACATATTGCGCTCTCATGCATTTAAGCAGGGCCTAATATCCATCTACTTAACTGTATATGTATATACACACATACGCACATAGAGCTCAACCCGTGACTCCTCACGCCTCAGGTTTACACCCAAACTGCCTGTCTAACCCGCTTCACGCATCCTTGAAGGGGAATGGGAACATCTGTCCTGATACAGCAAATTTTCCTGTCTTTCTCTCGCACGGTTACCCAAAGTGTAGGCTATCCCACAGGAAAGACAAGTCACGAATGAGACCTTTTTGATCTCTCAGTTGTTTCTCCTGCTAGACAGTGAGATGTAGAACAAATGGAGATGTTTGTTTAAGGCTTCTTCTAATACTGAGAAAAAGACCTTATAATCTCAAATCCACTAGTTGTAGAAGAAATCTCAACAATGTTATGCTCTGATTGCTCAAGAAAACACAGTCTGCAATTTAATTGCTCTTTCTTGTAGCCAGTAACAACAATTGACACAATTGTTCACTACAGAAGGAATATGGAGTTGTAAAATGAATGTGGATATATTTTTTTCGAAGTTGGAAATAAAACTTTTTTACAGTACAGTTTACAAGAAAATACTATTTCAGTTTTTATGCTTTAAAAATTCACATTTAATTCAATGTGTTATTTGCCATTTCTTAGCTATTTTTTTTCTTAGCCTTTTTAATAGCATCTGATTTCTACACTTTTTTTTTTTTTTTTTTTTGTCAGGGTTGAATTGTCCAGATAATTTGGTCTGTTCCTGTTCTCATTATTAATTTGATGAAAAAACTTAAATTTATTGAAATCTAAGATCTGGTATCTTGTCAAGACTATAAGCACAAGCCTAAAATTACAATGGTTCCTTACAAAGTACAAAAATCCAAAAATAGCAGGAAACCTTTGTCAAAAATCTCAATGCTGTCTAGGAGAAACCATTGAGATATTAAGGAGATCTCTTTTGGGATTTTATTTATTTATTTATTTATTTTTCTCTTACGGCCACATTAATTCTTGTCCTTTTGTTTAATTCAATTAAATTCTGAGGTTTCTGATTTCTTGTCTGAATAACGAGAAGATTATAGGACAGATCATATGTTACACTCATCCATGATGTCTAAGAGAAACAATTGAGATATTTAAGATTTTATCAGATTTTACTTGTTTGTTTATGTTTTTAAACAGATGACAAACTTTAAATTGCATAGATAACAGCTACATAAAATAATTAATTAGTACATAAAGAAATAAATAAAAATTGTGTAGAAATGTACTTTCATTTCAGATCACTAGAAATGTTCACATTAATTACAAAGAAAGAGCAAATAACACATTGAATTAAAAATGGAATTTTGACGTATAACAAATAAAATCCCTTTTTTTTTTTGTAAAACATACTCTGTTTTATTTACAACTGCGAAAAATCCTATTTCACACTGTACAAACAGAGTAACTTGTTTGTTCCAATTAAAGTGACACATGCCAGAGAGAATGGAAGACATCCAAAGATGTGTACTGTATCCACCCCACATCATGCACACATATGTATGTATATATGCAAAGTTGCCAGTTCCACTGTACATCAGCGTCCCAACAGAAGAATCCATCACAGCAGCACACTGGTGAATGTCTGATGACATTGTTTGATGTTATATGTCCCGTGAAACGTTCAAATAAATTAAAGCAATGAAAAATAACCCTCAAGGCTATTTTGTATGAGTCTAGTGAACTTGTTTGTGGCTGAGAGCTTCATATATCCATAACAGAGGAAATATAGTGTGTGCTTTTTGCTTCCACTATCTTATCTTGGCATCACAATTCAGTGTCTTTTGTTTTGAGGCAATACATTTTTTGTATGGCCCCATACGTGTCGTTTACCCTGCAATGTTGAATTTCAATTGCTTGCAAGCCTACAGCAACACAAGCATCTCTCTAACCAGCTGCAAAAGACAAAGAATCTACACAACTAACTACAAATTGCCAAGTAAAAGTCTTTGGGTACTTTTTTAATATATATTTGGAGCTCATTTGCATCTTAGTAGAATCTCATGATGCTAACCTTTTTAAAAAGGAAATTATATTTGATCCAGTCCCCAGAGAAGTATTGTTTGTGGACAGCGGGCATTGTCTTGCTTGAGCAGGTTGAGAGAATGGCTGCTGTCTCAGACACATTTCTAAGGGTTGGTCATTCATTATTTATCTGATCAGTAATGAAACACCACCAGAACAAGGTTGGCCAATGAAGCATGGCAATCAATGGCTGTGGTCCTGTCACACAGGAGCAAATCAACTGCTTAAACCAACCACAAAGCCATTTGCATAATCTGCTTACCAAATGCTATTTAAAGGACACGTACAACTTTAATTTTCCTAGACTTTTGCAAGTATTGTCTTATCTTTCATGTCTTCTATGAAGCTGGTGTCAAACCAATTCAGTCATCCGACTTTGAACATGACAAACGTGACATTTTTACAAGACGATGCGGTTAGGGTTGCAACCTCATTCCAGGTAGAATAATTTAGGTCTAGTGAGCTTCCATTATACAAGCATGTTAAAAATCAGGACACTTTTTAATATCCACATCCATTGTAACGACATAAGGAATTTAGTTTTTTTTTTTTTTTTTCATTCTTCTTAAAGGGTGAATGCATCATTTTAATTCAAACAAGTGAAACATTTGATCTTGGGGTCAAAGTTTATATGCATAAAATTAAAATGGCTCTGTTTCAAAACCTACTAATGGGTCTTGTTGTCTATTACCCGAAATAGACACAGTACTGAAAAAAAATAAATAAATAAATAATATGTTGATGTTTAGTTGGAGTGGACAAACAAGTTATCTTAGAAGACATCATTTTGGTACAGCCTTTGTGTTTTGAGCACACCTATGATGTCTTTTTAGGTTTTAGAGCCAATGATTCATCACTGGACATCACATTTATCATTTGCTATATATAGGCTAATATGAATGAATTCATAGGAGCAGAAGTAGTGCAGTGTGCTTTCTTTCAAATGTGTTGCTAAACAAATGTGCTATAATTATTTCACAGGAATTAGCAGTTAGATCTACTGGATGAAACCAGATATGCTCACAGAAACAAACATCTGCATGTAACAGATGCAACTCTCCCTGCAAATCAACATCACAACAGGAAGCTGTTCTCACTTTTTCTGCTCTCCATTTGATTTTCCCCTTCACTGCAGTTTATTCTAACAGACCACGCTTCTGTGATCCCATTTTATTGGTACATGCTACAGTAAGTCAAGCATTTCTGTTGCTCATACTTTGGGTTAGTGATTTCAACAAACCCTTGACCTAAAGTATTCAAATTTGGTGCAGAACTCATGCCATTTGTGTAATGGACATAAATCGAACTTCAAATTGTGGTAAAAAACCTCAAATTGAGAAGAGCACTATAAGTGATTGAATGATTTTCTCTGGTCAACTTTAACAGGTGATACTGAAGAGAAGACCAGAATATCATGAGACTTAAGCAAACAACCAAACACCCTAACGATCTGGTGAGTTTTGCAAAAACAAGCACCATTCATATTTTCTCAAGAAAAAAAAAAAAAGTCTCAGTCCGTCTAATATGGTGTTACATTACATGTATTCAGGAAAAATCTGTAAGTAATGCATAGCTTGTTCAAAACTTTATATAATTTCTTTGGTCACTAAAGGAAATGAAGTGGAAAAATGACAGCAGTTGGTCTGACACAGAGTTGACATCTTAAAATTATATAGCACTGCATTTCTAGATGAATCATGTGAAGTGTTCGCATCGTTCAGTTCTGTGAATTCAGTTTTGCCTGAAGCTTATGAAAAAGACTGCGGCTAATGAGATAAATGCAGAAGATATTACAGAGATGTAATCATTTAATAAAATAATCATTGATTTTAACAGCTTTTCAACTGTTTTTCTTTTATTGCATTGCAATCTAGATTTATTCTTAGGTCAGAAGATTATTTTGCACATTGTGTGCCATTAAACGTGTGATATTATCCAGGAAGCCGAGTTATTCTGGAAACTATAAACATGTTGACTTTAACTAACTTGCTTAGCAGGATTCTCTTCAAACTTTTGCTCTGCTATGACATTAGTTGATTTGAACGAGAAAACGAATCATTTCCAAAGAGAAAACGATTTGCAGTAAGGCCTCATTTGTTAACATTATGTAACTTTATATATATAATATTTATATGCATAATCTTTGTCAGTGTTAATTAATAAACGGTGTAGAAGTGTAAAAACAACTGTCACTCATAAATTCCTAGTAAATTTCACAGACAATTACAAAGAAACAAGTAACACATTTAATTGAACATGAAATTTTGAAGTAGAAAGATTGAAATAATATTTTCTTGTAAAACATAACGATTTCAGGGGGGGGAAAAAATCATTTTTGCAATGCACTGCATTAACAATGTGTGAAAAAGAGCTTGCGCAGATAGAAACGTTTGTTTTCAAAGTTGATAATTAAATCTGCAGTTGCTTCTTCCTCCAGTGTTTTCCTCAGTTTGGAGAAGAAAAAAAAAAAAGAATTTCAGTGTTCCCCAGACTCAAATAAATCTGAACTGCACAATGTGAATCCTCTAGAGACTCACATGTATTTACAAGGGCAACCATTACCTCAATGCAGGGAAAGAAGATCGATGATTTAATTTTCTCAGTGTTGTTTTCATCAACAGACACTGTCTTAAAAAAGCAAACAGCCTTTGATTCTACAGATGCATTTCTTCCAAACAAAGTTAAAAATAGTTGTTAGTAGCATAGAAAGCATTATTAATACTATTGCTCAGTAGCACTAAAATATGGCATGTAACTCATCCAGCACCAGTTACAAACATGAAGGAGTCAAGTTGGATGCTGTTACTTTTTCGAAGCAATTAGACATGCTTTTCACCAGGTGGTCGATAAAACTGGCAAAAAAAAAATCCCAGACTGACATTGAAGGAAGGACCTGAGCCATTTCATCAGACATGAAGGAGGGCTCTTTAAACTTGGGCCAGTAAGCAGCCACCTAGCAACCACACAGAACACCTTAGCAACCACAGAGCAATGCAGTAAAAACCACTCTGAACTTCCTAGTGACCAAAGCAATGTCCCTGAAACCTCCCTCAGCACTTTGAAGCATCTGAACAGATGAGCAGCACTAAAAATCTAGTTCTCATTACAGTGTATTTGCTTGGTACAATTTTAATCAAGTATATTTTTAATAAAGTGTGAATGCTTGCTTTGTAATTTTTTTCTCTCTCTCTCCATTTCTGTCACCTGACGGAGTTTGTGTTCCTTGCCGCTGTCACCTTTGGCTTAATTTGTTGGAGTTTAAAAGATACTTAATGTGAATTTGACTGCACTGATACTATGGAACTGAATTGAGCTGAATAATAACACTGTCTTCTGTACATCTGCTTTACATTTGAATTGAATTTATTTCATAATTGACTATTTTTGCAGCATCTACTACATTATTATTGAACTGAACTGAATCAACATTGAACTGACTCAAGTTGAATAACATTGCCTTCTGTAGAGTTGCATGCAGCTGAATTGAACTTGATTCATTTTTGATGAACTTATTGAACTGAAATGAATCAGCACTAAACTGATGAGCTGAATAATTACGCTAATATCTTTTTAGAGCTGCTTTGTAGCTGAATTAAATTGGTTTAATAATTGAAGAACTTTGCAACACTGACACTGATATTTAGTCACCTGTAGGAAAAAAAAAAAAATCAATCTGTGGCGACGGTTTTGCAATTCGTCCCCTCAGTTTATAAACCGTACTCACGAATTCTTAAACTGTTCCCTCGGTTTAACAAATCATCCCCACGTACTCACAGACTCATTTTAGAAGAACAAATCTTATTGTATATTGTTTTATTGTGTATAATTAAGTGGAATACATCAAATTGTCTTAACTGCATGCTTACAGTGATTCTCTATCGTAGCGGGTATGAGGTGGAATACAACAATTTAATAAGAATGTGCGTCAAAAATCTTGTTTATTTGTAGCATTATTATTGTCTAATAAACCTGGCATTATGTATTATGACTGATTTTTACTGCTTTGTTCCTCTTTCGTAAATCGTTTTAGATAAAAGCTTTTTATAAATGCATATGTAAATGTAATAACAATGGTAGCCTAATAATAATATCAATAATAATATTAGTAATAATAATAATAATAATAATTATTATTATTATTATTATTTTATAATAAATGAAGGCACATAAGACAGTAATATTTGTATCATAACATAATTAATGAATGCTTTATTTTTAAATAACCTTTTACAGTTTTGGAAATGTGTTTGTGCACTATTCATTCTTAACATGAAGCTTTTATCCAAAACGACTTGGTAGGAGGTGGAATACAACGATCTAATAAGAATGATGTGCATCAAAATCTTGTGTTTATTTATGATAAACTTTATTGTTATTGTCTAATAAACCTGGCATTGTGTATGGCTGACTTTTGACTAATTGCTTTGTTCCTCTTTTGTAAGTCGTTTTGGATAACAGCTTTTTACTAAATGCATAGCCTTTTATGGTTTTGGAATGTGTTTGTATTCATTCTTAACATGAAGACTTGTTTTGGTGATTTTATTATACTAAGCTTTTTCCCCCAGAGTTAGATGTATGTATGGCTTCACTGGCTGATGTTATTATCAAATAACTACGCCTAGCCTATTATAACATTGCATTCAACCAGAGAGCAAAGGAATGAAAACATAACCTGTACATTGTTTTGTATTGCTTTTTACCTTCTCCTCTCCCTTTTTTTTTTTTTTTTAGAAAATTCTGGTAATTCTCTATTCTGAAAAATAAAGTTTACAAAGCCATTTGCACCGCTCTTCCGTCACTTATTATTCTATTTTGGTGCATTAATCTATTAAATTACCATGATCCGCACTCACACAATAGTCTTCTTTTTAGTGTTTACCTATTTTACATTAATCACCAATAGGATAAAACACAGGCGACGGTTTTTATAAAAAAAATAAAGTTTAAACACAATACAATGCATTCCACACCTAAACAGGTGGCCTGGTTAAATCTGCCGGCACAGACTGGGGGCGGGGCCACAAATCCGTGAGTACAGTTTACAAACCCGTGGGAACGGATTGTGAAAGTGTGCGCACAGATTATGAATTTGTGGGTACAGATTTAAAAACCAAAGGTACAGTTTACAAAATCTGTGAGCACGGTTTGGAAATTTGTGGGTACGGTTTGTTAATTTGTTAAACTGAGGGAACGGTTTAAGAATTTGTGAGTACGGTTTATAAACTGAGGGGACGAATTGCAAAACCGTCGCCACGGAATTTTTCTTTTTTTTTTTTTTCTCCCCTACAGGTGACTTCTGGGGCTCCGTAGATATTGAACTGAATTGAATTATCATTAAACTGATTCGAGCCGAATAATGACTCTACTGCCTTCTCTAGAGCTGCTTAATATTTGTAATGAACTTGTTTCATAATTGATGAACTTTACAAAGTTATCGAAATGAATTGATTCAATATCGAAATGACTCAAGCTAAATAACGACACTGCTGTCTTCTGTAGAGACGCTTAAAGCTGAGTTGAACTTGTTTTGTAATTGATGAACTTTAGTGCTGATTCAGCTCAGTGTCATCATTTAACTCAATGTTGATTCAGTTCAACTGAATCAACTAAATGAACCCATTTTCTGTAAAGAAGCTTTATAAGGAATCAAATGTTTTTATAATTGACAAATTTTGTATAGTCAACATTTATTGAACTGAACTGAATCAATATTGAACTGACTCAAGCCGAATAATGACACTATTGCCTTCTTCAGAGCTGTATATAGCGGAGTTGAACTCGTTTCATGATTGATTAACTTTACACAGTGTTGATTCAGTTCAGTATGATTGTTCAGCTCAGTTCAGTGTTGATTTAGTTCAGCTCAGTTTAACTGAACCAACTGAATCAACACTGAATGAATTGATCTGATGCTATTGTCTTCTGTAGAGATGCTTTGTAAATGAATCAAATGTCACATAATTGATGAATTTTTCATCAACACTAGTTACTGAACGACACTACTTCTTCAGAGCTGCTTATAATTAAGTTAAACTTGCCTCGTAATTGATGAAGTTCACACAGTATTGATTCAGTTCAGTATCATTATTCAGCTCAGTTCAGTTCACTGATCTGAATTGAGCTGAATAATGGCACTATTGTCCTCTGTAGGGATGCTTTACCAGAATTTGTCTCTAATTTGATGAAGTTTGCATCATTGATCGTTATTTTCCTGTTTATTACTGTGAAGCTGCTTTGAAACACTCTGTATTGTATAAAGCACTATATAAATAAAGGTAACTTGATTAAATTGCACACACAGAGCACTCTGAATAAGATCTAGCCAGGTATTGAAATCTGATGCAGGCTTCTCGGTTTGTTTTGACACACCAGTGTTGTTTTTGTCCGTGTTGAGCATGTAATCGCACAGCTCTCAATAAAAGGAAGTAACCTCCAACAGATTGTTGCAGGTTGCATCCTCAGCATGCCACTGGGGGACCTTAACATCCAGCACAGGGGAATGAGGGATGGAGAGATGAAGAGAAAGAGTGTATACTGGGCTTGGGGCAAAGGGATGAGCGAATCAGTGACGCTCCATTTTACCCTGCGCAAATCAGTGGGCTAGCGCAGATGGCCTCTTCATTGTGTCTGTGGCACTATGGAGGAAATGATGTGTTCGCCCCAGGGAGACGCCACAACACCCACATATAAGAACAGAGGCGAAAGAAAAGGCCCACAGTCCCGTGAAGCTAATAAACTCGCCCACTCGATATGGAGTGTCATAGTGGGTTTAGCCTTCACTATTAATAAAAGTATACAGTTTTACCCTCATGCTTGGTTGATTTTACTATTGCACATGTAAAATCTGTAATTTTACTCTTTTTTGTGTACTTCCAACATAATCAAAAGCCATTAATATCGATGATTTAATCGTCTCTTATATTGCAGATGCGACTGTTATCCACACTCTTAAAAAAATAAAGGTTCCTTACTGAAATAAAGAACCTTCTATTGCACAAAAGGTTATTTATGATGGAAAAAAAGGTTCCTTAGATTATTGAAATATTCTTCAAACTAAGCCAAAACAAAGTTATTTAAATAACTATTAACAGTAAATGGTTCTTTTAATGCATAAGAAACCCTCCATTTGAAACATTAATTTTTAACAGTCAAAGATCACAAATTTGTTTCCGTTTGGGGTAATTTGACACATGCAGAAACATACTGTGCAATTAAAATTGCAATAAAACATCCAAATTGGCAGGTGCATCAGAAAAGAACATGTTAGCAAGTGAAAAAGCATTGCATTGGTTCATGTTAAATATCTGTGGTCTACAAGACCTCAAACAGAAATACATTTGAAGTATGTCATCAAGTTGAAATTTTGTTTATAATCAGATCTTTTAAGGGAAACTGCATTCAGTACCAGCCATTTATGCACTTATAATTTACATGTAATAGGTTTGCACTGTATATTCCCTGGGAATCAAACCCATGACCTTGATGTTGCTGGCGTCACGCTCTGCCAGTTAAGCTACTAAACATGATACCTCAGTGTTAAGTATGTTTAATATTAAAAAGTTCAGACAAATATTAATTCTTCACATTAATCCTATGTGTATTTGTAAGATGTGTTGCATTATCTAAAAGAAAACAAAAGTTTAGATGTGCACTAAACAATCTTTATCTTTAAGAGCAGCCCTACATCACAGTCATAAATTCGTTCAGACTGTTTGAAACCTCTCTAAACATCATGATAGATTTAATGTGGACTGCGTATCTCTCGTGGGCATGTAGAGAGTGTGCTGCAAACTCTCTCTCTCTCCAGACATTAAATTAAGACTTCTGTGTGTGTAGGTATGTCTGGCTGAGCACTTGTGTTTGTTTGTTTGTTTGTGTGTGTGTGTGTGTGTGTGTGTGTGTGTGTGTGTGTGTGTGTGTGTGTGTGTCTCTATGCCTTTGTGTAAATGTGACTTTGAAGGCGAGCATCTGTGCTGCAGACGGCTACATCACAATGAAGTCACCTGAGTTTCATTTACAGGGATTGAATTTGCAGGGAATGAATAAATAAAATAAACCTTATAAGGTGTCCTTGAGATCACAGGAGACAGTGTTACATTAGCACTGTCTATTGTACTTTTGTAATGCGTTCAGATTTAAAAATATAATCTGTAACAGGAGGTGCGTTAGAAACTAACTGTTCAAAGGAGAAACAAGTGATGTGCATTTTGCGGTCTAGGCATCGTGCCAACCCGTATGTCCTAAAACAAATGTTTAATGATACAAAATCCATCGCATCTGCTGTAATACCACCTAGCATTCATCCTAAACACTTTCAGTCGACACTGACACCAAAATAATCACACTGCTTTGACTTTGGATGTGTTATTAGTAAGCCACTCTTACCCAAATTACGCAGCGCAGGAGTCTCTGTAGCTCCACTTGGCCAAGTTATCTGTGCTTTGTGGATCAAACAAAACCACCCAGTTTCGCAGCACAAACCGGACGCCTGGACTTCTCAAAAGGCTTCCTTGGCACGGAAGAGCCCACCGCGCAAAAAGACGCATGGAACAAGTCCAGATCCAACTTGCCCTCAGCTCTCCATCGCGCAGTGGGTTGTTTTATTATTTATTTACGTGTCCAGTCCCGATTTTCAGATATTTTGCGCCCGCATTTCTTGGGCTCCACGTTTCAGTGTTCAGCTAGTCCAGTGCTCGAGAATAAAAGTCCGCAATTAACATTCAGCTGTCCGCTTCGGAGAGCGCCTGACCCCCGCGGTTTCTTACTGAAGGTATGGAGGAGGCACAGATTCTCCAGCCTCTCGATCTGCCCAGTGAATGAGCTTGTGCTGGAGCTTCACTTCACTAGAGCTCCTCCCTCCGTATACAGTCTAAGGGGCTATCGTGACTCCATACGAAGAGGAGGGAGAGAGACGAGACCTGAACGCATCCTTGCGCAGGACTTCTGCGGGAATGTAATAAGGTTTGAGTAACCTGGGTTGGCTATATGTTACCTTCTGGAAAAAAAAAAAAAAAAAAAAAACTGAGGGAAGTTATCACACTCTTTAGTGAATGTGACTGAATGTGGTTTATTTAAACGTTCATTCCTGAATCATACACTAAAGTTTTGACTGCAAATTATTGCTTAGGAAAAAGATTTTTAGAGTTCATTTAACACACACTGCTCTATAGTGGGTCGTGTTGTCACGCTATATGGGAGAAGTTTTCATTGGTTTGAAACTCTAGTTTAAAATATGGATTTTATCCAATAATTTAAACAATTGAGGCACATTGTGACCATTTGGGGTAAACTGTCACAGTGAAATCTGTCAATAATAATAAAAAAGTTAAATAAAATAATACATAGATAGATAGATACATACATACATACATACAAAGGCATACAGCATATAAACCACTGCTTTGAATAACAAATACTGTAATTGTATAAATGTATAACATTTAAAAACATTTACAGTAAAACAAGTGTGACAACTTGCCCCAACCTGACATTAATGAAAACTAGCTTTGCCCTGAGAACTTCAGTTCTATTTGGTTAAAGTCTGCCTCTTTTATGTAGTTGACGTGTAATTAAACCTCTAAGTATGATATATATATATATATATATATATATATATATATATACACAAACCTGAAGTTTAACATGTTTAAAGTATGTCACTGTTTGACATGCTGCTTACCCCTGTGCAAATAAAAACATTAAAATAAAGAATTATAGTAATATTGTATTGTATATTTAATATTAGTAATTGATTTGAAGTATGTTTTAACCTTTTGCATGTTTTTAATCTTAGTATGAATGAAAACAAGATATGCACACTGACTGTGAAACAAGCATTGAATTAAATGCATTTTTAGGATTTTATTTTCTTAAAAAGGGAGGTTTCGTCTGATCTGGCTTACTTATTGGGAGGTATTTGTTTGCAAAGCATGAAGTAAATCCACCCAGCCACACACTTTTTTTTTCTTTCTTTTTAGTCTCATTTTTTCGCATCATGACTAACCCATCAGCGAGACTGACAAGATCATGTAAAGCTCATCATGAGTCATAATGTGCAAGTTCCTGTCTTGAAACTGTTATATGTAACTGAAACCAACCATAATAGAGATCACACTGCATTTAATTATCGGGAGTAATCTGTTTAACCTTTAATATTAGGTGTATTGCATTCCTATACCTGAGTGGAAAGGAGGAGGAAAGCACACTGATTTTGATTATTTTTTTTTCCTGCTTTCTCCTGTATTCATGTGTTTGCAGGTAGCGTTGCGCAAACACCCTGAGCAGCCCACACCTTTTCTAACCACATTACGTAAGGTGAGAACACCCACGTGAGAGGCAAGAGTCAACTTTCACATGTTCTTCAGCTTCTGACATAAATCAATAGAGCATTCTGACATGCTTTTGATGAATACAAAAAAACATATTTGAGAACATGAGAAGAGATATGTAGGCCTATATGCTTTCATCATTTACCATTGCTACTCAATTGCCTTTATTGTTTCAACCCTTAACTCAGACATATCGTAAATTATGAAAAAAACAAAACAGTTATATGTTTGAACTCCGATCTAATCTAATGAGAGAAGCATAGATTAGAATGACTCATTTTTGTGACCCTCATTTGTGGGGTCATTTCCATCAGATCCAATCACTTTTTTCCATATAAAGTTTATCAAAAGCTAGTGTAATTGGCTACCAAGGAGACGTCAATGTCAAAAACATGTTTGAGATTAAATATGTGTGAAGAAAAAAAATAAAAATCAAGGTATGACATAAGCAGAACAATTTATTGATATTATTACAATTCCCAAGCTATAATGTTGTCAGCTTATATGCAAAATGTGTGAAAATATGATTTAATTGTGTATATGCAGGTTGCATGAAATGCTACCTAAGAAATCAGACATAGTAAGACATGGATTGTTACAAAAATATTTAAGATTCTCAAATTATATATTTAATTGTGGTTGAAATTACATTATAATATAATATAATATAATAATATAATATAATATAATATGTCTTTTCAGCTACCATAAAAAATAGAATTTGAGATGAGTGACATTGTGAAATATGAGAAAAGAAAAAAAAAATCTGAAAAAAAAATGTGATGCATGGATACAAATTAAATTAAACTAGAGTGTGAATGTGTGTTTTAAGAGTTTATTTTCTAAAAGTCCACAAGGCCAAAAATGCCCATAGTTGAAGAAACACCGAGTAAATGAATGAAAGCGCCGTAGGGTCATCCTGGGTTAATAAAGTGGCTGATTTTTGAACTTGAGAAATTTTTGCTTGAAAAGTGTGGTTGTTGTGTCTTTCTAAAACTATATATATATATATATATATATATAATAAATGCTGGCTGGTTTAGTTTTATATATATATATATATATATATATATATATATATTTTTTTTTATGCAATGACATTTTGACTTTTTTTTTTTATCTGACTGAAGCATCCAAATACTTCAGTGCAACTGTGCGTTTTATAGTAGTAAAATGCATTTTTTATCCCAATCATGCAGTGCAAAGGAATCCAGGTCAATAGAGTCGTGTTATCAATGTATGTAATTGATTTGCCAAATAGGGCACCTGCATTTGCCATCTGTTTAGGCTGAATTACTCTGAGATTCTCTAGGAAACAACATTCCAAAGTTCAGAGTCAGCAGCTGCTAATGAATGCTGAGTTAAGACATGCTCAGCTCGATGGATTCACGGAGCTCCGGTAAATGCACGATTTTAACTTTTCCACAGAAGACATTTCTAGAGCAGGGAGCAGTCATATGATTGTTACTCTTGCATGTCATAGATAAGTCTGATCAAAGATAAATCCTATTGTACTGTATGATTAATCACAAAGAGTAAATAGTGATCTAAGGTACAGTATCACACTTTTGATCACAGATTGGATTCAAAAACTAGGGGGCCTACAGTAGAATTCAATATTTGGTTAGTTTTTTAATGGTTTTGAAAAAGGTTTTTTAATGCTCATCAAGGCTGCATTTATCTGAACAATAATAGAGTAATTTTGTGGAGAAAAAAAAAACCTAAACTGTGTTATTCCTGTGATTAAAGCTGAATTTCAGCATCATTACTCCAGTCTTGCATGTCACATGGTCCTTCGGAAATCATTCTAATATTCTGATTTGATGCTCAACTTTTTATTATTATTATTATTATTATTATTATTATTACTATTATCAATGGTAAAAACAATTGTGCTGTTTGTTTGTTTGTTTGTTTATTTATTTATTTAGGTTATTTGATGACTGCACAGCTAACAAAAATATGTTCTGAGAAGGTTTTGCTAACATTTCCATGTTATGATAACATTATTTCTGAATGTTCTCTGAATGTTCAAAATGTCCAGTTTTTTTAATGTTTATTATTATTATTATTATTATTATTATTAATTCATTCATTTGATTATGTGAATGTTAGAGAAAACATTAAGGAAACATTCTATTTTATCATTTTGCAAACATTATGGGAACATTACTTTTAAACGTTGCCTGAACTGTCTGAAATTAGTAAATATTAGCAATAAAAAAAAAGTTTAATGTTTTGAGAACATTGTTAAAGCCAAAGTTCCAAAGTAGCCAAAGTTCAAAAGAATTTATCATTTATTTTAAATAGAAATCTTTCCTAACATTATTAGTGTTCATACTGTCCATTTGGATTAATTTAATGCATCTTTGCTGAATAAAAGTATCAATTTCTTTAACACTTGCAATGTATACAGTATTTCAAAACTTCATTCAATCCAAAAATGTATCAACACACAGTTTATTTGAATTCATCTATTTTGCATGCTATGTATTTTTGTGCATATAAGAGTATTGTATCAAACTCAGATGAAAGTCAAGTCTTGAAGTGGGAAGTCGTGGCCTAATGGTTAGAGAGTCGGGCTTGTAATCAGAAGGTCGCTGGTTCGATTCCTGCACCAGCAGTACCATGACTGAGGTGCCCTTGAGCAAGGCACCAAACCCCAAATTGCTCCCTGGGTGCTGGACCATTGGCTGCCCACTGCTCTGGGTGTATGTTCACTACTGTGTGCATGCACTTGGATGGGTTAAATGCAGAGGACCAATTTTGAGTATGGGTCACCATACTTGACAATGCATCACTATATATATATGTATAAATGCTGTATGTATGATGTTTCTTTCTTGTAGATTGTTCCATATCATCCAAACTGGTTTCATTTAGGATGCTCCTTAAAAGGCAGCTGACTACATAAACAGTAGACAGCAGGGCAGGTAATCAGGTTTTCACATGAGTAGTTTTAGTTTCCATTCCATGCTATTAGAAAACCAAAATACCATCTTTTGACATTTATGACAATGCAGCTTAAACACAGTCGACCTCTCAATCCAAATAAAACCACAATTCTTCCATGGCTTTGAAGTGGAGAACAAACTAAAGCCATAAATATTAAATACTCACAGGGTTTGTTTCTAACCTGGGGCTTGTAGTGTACCATCTCTGATTAGCACCCCTACCTGCTCACGTAATGTTTAAGGACTGCGTGCAGGTGGAAATGTTCTTCCTCACACAGGCACGCCTGAAGCATGAAATAATAAAACAAGAAGAGGAATATGCACAGAAAAAGGACATAGAGCTTATATGAACGAACAAATGCACGATCGGAAATTAAAGCAATAGCTCACCGAATAGACAAACAAAGAAACGGTTGTTTGCGTGTGCATGGGATTATGAGAGGACAAACACAGAGCTGTTGTATAAGGGCTTTCATAACTAACCTTATGTGTTTGATTAACGTGTTGAATTATTTGAACATGTGTTTGATTAAACATTCAGGACAAAAGAGCGTGCCATGATGATTTGGTTATTTGCCTGAGGTGAACAATGAGAAGAATGCAGACGAAAACTAATATAGCACCTGCTGCTGCTTATGCAAATGATCTCTCTACAGAGCAAAAGGGCAGGGGTGTCATTTTATATGGTATCCCTGTTTTTTCAGTTGTGTAATAATTATGATGTATTAATTTTTTTTATCATATATATATATATATATATATATATATATATATATATATATAATTATTATTATTATTATTATTATTATTATTATCATTATTATTATATTATTATTATTATTATTATTATTGTTATTATTATTATTATAAAATGTGGAAAGAAGTTATAATTATGAATGCATTCATTTATACACAATATAATCTAATATATATATAATGACTTTTTTAAAAAGAAAATTTCATGTACAATATATACATTTTGAATTTGTTTTTATTTCATATTTTCTGTTTTCATTTCATATTTTTCATTTTTATTTAAGTTTTAATTCTTTTAGTACAAGTTAAACTAAAATTACAAATGTTTATTTGGCAACTACTGTAGCTGAAATAAAATAGGTTTGAGTTTCTTCTTCTTTTTGAAATTTAAATATTATATATTATTTAAATATTATATGTTTTAAGTTTTTTTTTTTTTACATGCAGGAAAGTAATAAAAAGTTATCATATTATACGATTCCTCAAGTAAATGTATTGTTCTGATTATGATTTATAAGACTCCATTTCTTTTTTGTGTATCTTACCTAACACTAGCCCCAAATAATAAGTCCCAAAATCTAAAGTATGCAAAGTTTTGATTACATAAGGCCAGAACCGTTCTGAAGAAAGGGTTTGTGTTTTCGACAGAATGCAAAGTCAGAGGTATTGTAGAAAACCCCATGCTGAACCGGAAAGGAAATGTTACCCAAATCCCTTACATGATAAGGAAGTTTACAATAAATAATAGCCAGATCCATGTCATACTGAGGAAATGGTGCATATATATATATATATATATATAGTCTGTTTTGTTTGGGACTGGACTGTGTTGCACTTGTGAGGGAGATTAGAGGGCAGGTTGTCGCCAGAGGCACGCATGCAATGCAAACATTACCTGAGCTGTCAAAAAATGCCAGAGAATGTGTTCCAACATGTTTAAACAGCTACTGCAATGGATAATCACATGCTGCTTATCAAAATGATCAGGGAGGAATTCTCTGGCATGAGACAACAGTTTGGTCAAAGGCATCAAGCCTGTTGTTTTGTTGTTTTCTCTCTGTCATTTTAAAGACGTCACACATTGCGAAGGTGAACAACATGAGTGTGTAGTTAAAGATCTCATGCAACAAGTGTTTTTTTTTTTTTTTTTTTTTTTTTTTTTTAATGTGTATTAGCAGCCAGAAGTATTATTAAGCTATCTGAAATATTTAATAAGCAAACATGCATTGGGTGGAGATGTGTAGAACTTTGTCATGCTTTACAATTTCTGCAGAACTTCCTTGTTGCTCAACATCATGCCAAATATTTAATAATGTATTTAAATCATTTGAAGACTGCTTGAATAATATATTACATTTAAATATATATATATATATATATATATATATATATATATATATATATAAATATATAGCTTTACGACCTGCCTTTACACAGGAGTCATATCCTGTCGATTGTCTGGCTGTGTTTCAACAAATTAAAAATGAATGTGTCATGTTTATCTAAACCTCAGCGGCTTTGCGCCGAGTTTTTGGAAAACTTGGATGTATTGTCTCGCAAGCTTTTGTTCGCCCACATGCGATGTCTGTTCAGCGCCCATCGGGGATGGGATGTGCTAACCTGCGCTGACCCAGGTGGACACGCGGTGGACGGAGAAGAGGGGACAGCTTGTCCTGGAGATGCAAATGAATGTTGACCTGGTCAATCAAGAACCGAGATCGAGTCACATGATCTAGTTTAAACAGATGACGAATGCTTTCCCGAAAAAAAAGATCCATAAGGTACACTCCCTGATCAACAGCATTTGTGGCTTGTTGCCACTTATGATTCAAATAGGTATTTTACAAGATGATGATTGAATATGAATTTGTATAATGTGACTTGCACTACAACATACAATTTCAGCAAGCAAATGTAAGCATTAAGGTCCAACCCTAAACTTCACTGTGGCCACGTACACACTACAAGTTTCAGGAGTGACAAACGCATTTAAATGCAGGAGTGAGTCCCGTAAATTATCGTTCCATGTGTGTACGGAACAGCAGTCACTCCCGCATTTGTAACCACAGCAACATTCTGTCGTCTTGCGGGAGTGAATAAAAGTTTAGCCGTTTGTTATGTGCCATTTTTTGACTAAAGACTCTTTTTGTCCGTCGATTTTAACTAAACTACCGCTGATAGACGTGCTGTGTGTTGTTTATGCTTGGGAGGCTGCTTTAGAGAGCGCTGTCTTGCAATGTTGCCATGTCCTCATATTTACAAGTGCTTTTAGGCATGTTGTTTGGTCTTAGCTCATAAAGATAGGCACTTTATGGAGTTAATAAAGTGGTCTGTCACGGATATAAGATATATGATATTTTTTGGTGTTATAAAACAAAGCATTTGGGTGTTTTAGTGTTTTTTTGTTCTTGTCCTTGTTTGTTTGTTTGGTTTTTCTACGAAGATCTGGCAACACTGTCACTTTACCGCGCGGCTCATGAGTCATGAGCGCAGCTAGCCCCGTGCTAAGTTAAGACTTCTTTCACTGTTATTTTCTTGCATCTCACATACAGACGAATACACTGATGCATGCTGCCACGCTCAAATACGTCATTAACAACTAGTTGTTCAGTTCGGTTCCGTACACACTGCGTAGAATTTCTGTAAATGCGGTTGTCACTACCTGTATGTTTCGGGAGTTAATGCGGTTGTGGAATGCAGTTGTCACTCCCGTATTTTAGTGAATTATGTGTGTACAGAACGCGATTAAGGAGTGAAAGGTGAACTGACAACCGAATTTAGCTGCAGTGTGTACGTGGCCTGTGAGTGGGGTGTAAGCAGATTGGATGAAAATGTACGACTGAGATAATATGAATTATATGAAATGTAAAATAGTTACAAATTGCCATGAGACTGTGTCATCATTTATGACAGAAACAACCTGATCTTATAAAATATTATGATTTTTAGGAACAAATATGCATGAAGAACCACCTCTAAACCTAACCGTCAGCGAAGCATAAGCAGATCGTGCAAAATCGGAATTTTGAGATTGTGTTGTCAGTTACGACAGAAACAACCTAATCTCAGGAGAAAAGTATTTTACAAGGTAGCAGTTTCATACAATTTTACAATTTTGTACAGTATTTGTACAGTTTTTAGAAAAAAAGTAAGGTTGAAGTTTGTCCATCTGTCAGTTTGTTCTGTAAATGTGTTTACAGTTTATTTATTTCTTTATTTTATTTTTTATATATACAAAATTATTCTGGTAAAATTATTTTGTAAAAACTACAGATTTTTTTTTCTTATTTACAGTGTTATTACTTTTGAGTCATTTGAACCAGATGTTTCACCGTATCAAAGTACTTGAAACTCACACTGAGGACATTGGTTAAAGACATCTAAATACACCCAGAACACAGGGAAAATATGTTCAACGATGTTCAACAAAATATCTGAAAATATAACATTTGTAGCAGCACTTTTACATTTTTTATTATAAATTATATAACTTTAAAAGAACATTTTTGCTCAGCTTTAAAATATCAAACTCAAGATCAGTTTACACTGGTTCACAGATTTACTTGAGATCAACCCTTGCTAGCGTCAAACCACTGACATTTCGCAATGCTTTGAAACTGTTATGCAAAGTCTTGTTTGCTGAAATCACGTGACTTGTTCAGTTTTGATAAGTGCGACAAAGCACTGATTCAACACAAAAGAAAAGATAAAGTTTCCAAAGCTTTGAAGTAGTGTTTCGTGTATCCAGAGTATAAGGCAAAGACTGAGCGAGTTCTAGATTTACCAAAAATGTGTATTTTTAAAATAAACAATTTGCACCTAAGAAATTGTTTAACAGGACAGTATATTAAGGCAGATCTGATGAAATGCCTTGTATACTTGAAAAGGACTTCACTAATAAAAAGGGGGGAATTCACTAATAATGAATCGTGTTTATTTGTACATATGGTCTGGTTTGTTAGCACTCGATTCACTAAGAAATTGTGCAAATTTGGTAATGCCATAAAAAAATGGTGTCAGTGAGTATATGAAATGGTGTCACTTGTCATTTTAATGTATTCTAGAGCAACTAAGTGCATTATTTGTGATTATTGCTTGTTTTCACAAGCTGAGCGATGAGTCAACATTATTTTCTGTTATAATTGACATCATGTCAAAGATCCCGTCGATACAGCTTAACTTATTGACCCTGCTTTAATATCATGTCTGACAGGCATGCTTCTGTCTTTTCTGAGATAAATAAGATAAATAGCAATTAAATGTCTCTTGTCACTTACTAGAGCAGGTTGTCTCTATAGATGGTCCATTTTGGATTTCATAAGATAATAAATTTGATGGAATAAAAAGGATTCAAATGAATGTGCGTGAGAAATTGATATATGAAGTAAAAACGTTTTTTCTCATTTATAAATTTCAACCCCTACTTATCTATTTATATAGGAACACAATGGTTCACTTGCATCATCTTGTTCTATAATCCTCATAATAAATTCACTAAAATATTTATTATCTTCATTGTTTGTTAATTTGCTAATTTTCTTCATTTTTAAATACCCCCCACTCAGTCTGGCCTTGTGGCGAGTACATATTTGCTGACTGTATCAGTTGACTTTAATGCATGTCTCGGAGCTGTTGTGCGCAGCTCTCTGAGGCTTAACTCTCAGTAAATAGCTGAACCCCCCAAAAAACAGAAGCTCGTGTAATGTGCTTTTCCCACCAAATTATACGGGGTGGAAGTGTTTCTAGCCTCCAGACATAATGAAGAATATATCAGGACATGTTTCAGAGCTGACACATTCTGCTCAAATGGGACATGGTTGTCTGTCTCACAACGCCCTCTTCTGGCGAGCAGACACAGGAATGCCACTGCAGTATGGTCTGTTCATAGTGGAAATGAGTTTTTGAATGATTTAAAGCAGGGGTTCCTGGAGCCTCAGGAGCGCTGCACATTTTGGATGTATCCTTTAAGGTGAATTAACTCATCAGCTGAATTGTAGAGAACTTAATGACCCTAGCCGGGTGTCCAGCAGTTTGAAAACCTCTGTTTCACCCAACAACTATATATATATATATATATATATATATGTTTTAACAGTCAAAGGTTTGGAATAATTATGTTTTTGAAAAAGTCCCTTATGCCTGCCAAGGCTGCATTTATTTTTATTACACATACTACAAAAAAATAAATAAATAAATAAATAATAATAAATAAATAATAATAATAATAATAATAATAATAATAATATTTTATATATATATATATATATATATATATATATATATATATATAATAAAATAAATAAAAATAGCAATTATTTTGAACTGATTTTTTCACAGACTAAAACGTTAGTGTAATAGCTCTTGAACAATAACACATTAGGATCACATAAACATCATTATGGGGAAACTGGAAACTGAAAATTGGAAAGTATTTATGTTAGTGCTTCAGTTTTCTTTCTTCTTCTTTTTCTTCTTCTTGTTCTTCTCTTAAGCCATTTCTTGAATTATTTGTTCATAATTAACAATTTAAGTAAAAAAACAAAAACAAAACAAAACAAAAAACATACTATTTACAATGCATATAATGTGAAAACGTTAGAAATTCATACATATACCAAATTAGTGAAAATGTATGCCGTACGGTGTGACAACATGCCCCGAGAGAGAAATCACTGAAATAAATAAGTCAAACTACTAACAGTAATAAAACTAAAATTGAAATAAAAAATAAATTAAAGCTTTGAAATGATAGAAGCACATAACTAATATTACATTGAAAACTGGAAAGCTAATTCAAAACTTTAGTTAATACTAATAGTATATACATAATACTAAAATAACACTGATTCTGAAGCATCTGCCTGTCTGTCTATCTATTTATCTATCTGATCAATCCCTGTAACATTTAATAGTTATATAGTAGGACACCATTTAGTGTGACAGGTGTGAAATATTTTTGTATATTATTACATTTTACTGTATATATCACATTAAACTAAATCAGCATTGCATGAAAACTTCCCTCCCACATTGCTAATTGCTTGAATGATTTGGTAATGACTGCATAATATAAAATAAAAACAAGCTTTTCTCATATTTCCTCCATTTCCTGCAGTACTATCGGTACTATCATGTTTAACTGACCGGACATGGCTTGATCTAGTTTATGGAGTCTGTTCCGCACCAATTCAAGGAGTCTCTGGGGAAATCAGAGTCTGGAACAGACCCCACCACCGGTTTAGAACAGTGGACATCATCAGGCCGCTTCCATGAGCAGGACACCTGAGTGAAATGCTGATGCTTCCCAGCGGCGGCGGCCAAAGACAGGTGTCTGCGCTGTTCCTGACAGGCTCGGTTAGAGAGGAGAGTGACATGTGTTACTGAGATTATCTGTGGCTCAGAGTGAGTGCTGATAAGAGACAGGAAGTGCAGGCTGCCTTTATCTGACTTTTCAGGAGTAAAATGTGAATGTCTGAATACCTTTAAATCTGTGTCAGTCAGTGGGATCGACTGATGAAAAGCTGATATATTTTAGATCAGATGTGACTTTGTAGCTCAGTGTCACGCATTTAGAAACACTTACGACATTGCATGTGTTAAAACAGCTTCCACAGCCCATTATTTTTGGAGAGGTTTTTTTTTCATGCTCAAGAAAAAAAAAAGTAATGCTTTAGAATCAGATTTTTTTTAAATTATTATTAAATTTTATGTATTTATTTTTTAAACATTTCTAGCTTTAATTTATTTTTAATAGTTTTTTTTTGTTGTTGTTTCAAAATAGTTTTGAGTAATTTTAGTTTTAGTTAAGAATAACAACTCTGTTTAGAATGATTCAAAAGCAGCAAATATAGTTGTTAGTTAGTTAATAATCAGATTATAATATTAATCAGATTATAATATTATTTTTGTAAAAAGTATTAAAATAACATTGCTCAACACAAAACCCAAGAATTCTGTATATACTGTAAATGATGTAATGAGATGCTATGGTATTTGCTAGCTAATTATAGCAAATTACGTTATAATCTTATTACAAACTAAAGGTATAACAGGTTATTAGACAATTCTGTACTGATCCTGAACTGAACCCTAAAACAATGTGAATGTAATGAGTCCCCACAAAACATCAATAAATATCACAGATTAATTTTATTTTCAATAGCACGATTTACCCCATATCACAATTTACTGTCATTTATCTATGAAGCTGTAACTTAGAATGAAGTTGAAATAATAATTGAATTCAATTTAATCCTTAGAGGTAGCACATATAACGACATATTTTAATAATCAACCTCTGAGAAACTTAGATATGTTGACACCTATTCTGAATATTGAGGGGCACTTTTTCTCTATGGTAACCAAACATTGTCCATGTTGGTTAAATACCTAATATATATGGGATATAATACAGATATAAATATCTGATTTGTTGTTCAGCAAATACTTGTCAATGACTCATCTAACATATAGATTTGGACATATATCTGTCACATACTGCTTTGTAGACCGGCAGTGAACATGTATTTATTGCCAAGAGAATGTGAGAAACTATTAACTGTTTGCTGAGCTTATCATTTGGCTGAGATTTTGAGAAAGTCTCTTATAAAACTACCAGCATGTTTCTGGACCCACAAGGGCAACAAAACATTGGATCGCTGCTACTTCATCATTAAAGATGCATGCAGTGCACTTCCTCTGCCTCACTTTTAGAAAGTTTCATGACGGAAACACTGTTGTTCAGACAAAAACAAAGACTACGCAGTCAACTGTTTCCTGCAACAACAGACAGACAGACGATAGGTAGATAGATAGATAGATAGATAGATAGATAGATAGATAGATAGATAGATAGATAGATAGATAGATAGATAGAATCAGATTACAGTTTTTATGGATTACATTATTACATATTATGATATTAGTCACACAATGACTGTAAATCACTAACTCACTAATTCCAGTTTTCATTTCATAGACGGATGGATAGATAGATAGATAGATAGATAGATAGATAGATAGATAGTCAACTATATGGTTGTTTGTTTTTTACTTATCATAAGGAATTTTGGGAGGAACAGCATCATCTGAGAAATACAGTTTTGTTTTGGGATGAGTCACAAACAGGTTCCTGAATATGTGTGTGTGTGTGTGTGTGTGTGTGTGTGTGTGTGTGTGTCTGTGTTTTCACATTGAAAAGCAGAGAATCTGGTGCCGGAGCTGTAAATTGACAAGGGGCCAAAAACATGTCTCTCTCTCTCTCTCTCTCTCTCTCTCTCTCAAAGCTCTGCTAATTCCCCTCCCCATCTCCTTCTCCTCCCTGTCTCTTTTCTTCCTCGCCCTCTCTTTCGCTCGTCTCTCCATTCATGGCAGACTCAAGGCCCACTGTAGCAGGTGCACACATCCATTAGCAATTACCTTTATCCCTTGCTCTGTGACTTCAGGAGCCTTTCCCTGGATAGCCTTAGCAGTGCACAGAATGCTAATGTTGTGGCCCCTGGGCACGGGCCAGAGCTTCCCCTTTCACTCCAAATCCCCCAATACGTGACCAAGCTACTGGAACATGGGCATCAGCAGCGGCATTTATCCCCCAGCCTAAACGGTCTCAGGTGGGACTTCCAATGAAACAATTACAGCATTTTGTCTTCAGTTTAGTTTGAGTTTTGTTGAAAATGGAGGTCAGAGACAATGTTGACTTGAGGCAGACTTCAGAGTGAGGGGAAGGTAATCACTTAACATTTTGATCTCCAGCAGAAAGCCACCACCTGGAGAGTGTTTGCTGCCATAAGATGGGAGGTTTGACAAAGCTGGCTTTCTAAGGTTACACGGGTTTGTTTTCCTCTGTGCAGAAAGCTGAATTTACACAGATTCTTGAGACATGTTCCACGAGATTACCAGCCATTCGTTTTGAAAATAGCAACATTTATATTTTGAAATTCAATATGCAAATGTTCTGCGCACCAAGGATACATTTATTTGATCACAAATAGAGACAAATATGTAACGTTGTGGAATTATTATTACTATACACAATAACAGTTTTCTATTTGAATATATTTTAAAATAGAATTTATTCCTGTGATGCAAAGCTGGATTTTCAGCATCATTACTCCAGTCTTCAGTTTCACATGACTGTTCAGGAATCATTCTAATATGCTGATTTGCTGCTCAAGAAACATTTCTTATTATGTTCAGTGTTGAAAACAGTTGTTCTGCATCATATATTTATGCAAATACATTTTATTCAGGGTTCTTTGATAAAAAGAAAATAAAAAAAACTGCTTTTATTTGAAATGGAAGTCTTTTGTAACATTATAAATGTATTTATTGTCAATTGTGATCAATTTAATGCATCCTTGTGGAATAAAAGTATTAATTTCTTTAAAAATATTATAAAATAATCTTACTGACGCCAAATGTTGTGTATGTATATGCATTTTGTATTTTTTATAGAAAAATTTCTTCTATGTACTGATAGAAGGAAGAAATTCAAGCGAAAATAAAAGTTTTTAAGTTTGAAGTTTTTAAGAAAACTTAAATTTATATAATCAGGCAATATCAAATTCAGCCTGCATCTTTCTTTCCAAGGCTCTTCTCATATTACAAATAATATGTGAGTTCAGCAACGTCTGAGTACTATAATAATACATTATATAGTATTGTAATGTGCTCATATTTTCTGTGTGTCATAATTACATGTCAATAATTACTGGGCCTTTTTAGATAATTACATTTCCAATTTTACAATTTGGCAACAGGAAACCAAAATGACTTCTGAATTTAAAACATGCAAAATTTGGGTAAATATTTGTTAAAAATGGTCAAATGTCATCTCTGACGGCTCAGATGTATTTAATAGATGGACCTTGAAAATATAATACTAGAATGATCAAAATTGATAATAAATATTTGACATGATAGTGCAAATTATATTTGTATTTGATGGTGTCGATCACATCATGGGTTTAGTGTCAGACCAAAATAAGTAATATTTACTTATTTATTTGTGAGTGAGTGGCATTTGTATGATTAGAGTGTGTAGTTACAGCCTCTATAAGTAGAGGTTAACTGGATACATACTAACCAAATCCAAACCTTGACCCCCAAGTTCTCAAGAATCAGTAATTAGACTTTTGTCAAGACGAAACACCGTATACACCTTGTAGAACTTGAATCTGCCCTTGTTGGGTGACAAAGTCCTCCAAAGATAATGAAATCATCTCATTAGAGTAATGAGCGGAATTAGTAACGAGAGTTATTTGCTTGCGCTCTGTTAAAGGCTGAGATTTGTCATCTAATTATCAAATAACACAAGAAAATCATTATGTAAAATATGTTTGATAACTCACTTAATGGACCCTGGGTCATGTTCATGATACCGAAGCATAGAAAATTGAAAAATAAATAAATAATAAATAAAAACAGATGTCTTGCCCCTTATTGCAAAGGACAAACATCGCCCTCATCAGATTTGTCGGGAAAATAAATAGACACATAGAAGAAACATAATTACGTAGTCACACTTGGCGACTTTGTTAAACTTTGCATTAATTTATGACAGAGAACAAACACCGATCTCGCATGAATAATGGAAGAAGTTGCTAATTAACTCAAATTGCTTAATAGAAGCTTGTCAAACTCGTCCTCTTGCACTGACTTTCCCTGTTACCTTGAGTATCACGGGTATTGCTTGACTCTTCGGGGTGCTTTGGGCAAGAAATGTAGAGAAATAATTATAAGCCAATACCCACGGGAAGGTTGTGTGACAAACAGGCAGACAGCAGCTCGCGCATGTAGGTGGAAGCAGAAGCGCACGCGGCCCGGTGGACAAATAACAGCCTCTGTGATGAATGACCACATAGTTTTATTGTATTGCTTTATATATATCAGCAGATATGACACATATTTCGCATTTGACATCGTATAATTATATACTACCAGTCAAAAGTTTGGAACAATTAAGATTTTTGTAATGTTTTTGATAGAAATCTGCACCACGGCTGCATTTATTTGATCAAAATATAGTAAAAAACAGTAATATTGTGCAATGACTGATTTCTATTTGGATTTATTTTATAATGTAATTTAATCCTGTGATACGAAGATGAATTTTCAGCATCATTACTCCAGTCTTCAGTGTCACGTTATTGTTCAGAAATCATTCTGCTGATTTGCTGCTCAAGAAACATTTCTGATTATTATCAGTGTTGAAAACAGTAGCACTGCTATTTTTTTATTTTTTTTTTTTATTTTATTTTTTTTTTATTTAAACAAATAATACATTTATTCAGCAAGGATGCATCAGATATGCAAGTTGTTCAAATATGAAATTAAAGTCATTTATAATGTTACAAAATGTTTCAATTTCATATAAACACTTTCTGTTAATCAAAATACTGAAAATAATGTATGATGTCTTGCACAAAACTATTAAGCAGAAAAAAAACCTGTATTTAAACACTGATAAAAATAAAATCTATTATTAATAATTGAGCACCAATCACTCACATCTTTTAAAAATGCTGAAATGCGCAAATCCACAGTAATGCATTTAAATCCTGTTTTAAATTTCTGCTTATTGTATTTTCCACTGCCAAATGTACATGGTATAATATATATATATATATATGTATATATATATATAATAGCATAGATCATAAGGTTAAGTGTTTGCTAATATTAAATAAAAAAAAAAAAAAAAGTAAAGTCTTTATAGCCATTGTTTCGGTGCAGTACTCTGTATAAACACTAGGGGGCACTGGTGCTGTTTGGAAAATTACTCATTCACAGTCTTACACTGCCTTCTCTTCCTTTTTGACTTTAAGAAGCATAATATTGTTCATTAAAGGAAAGGAAACTCTACAAGCCCTGAATGTTAACGACAATAATTATTATAATAGCTCTAACAATTACCTGTGTTTTACTTGAAGTAATGGTCTTCTTTGTCTAGAACGAACTTGTGAAAGCAGTATGTTGTTGTCTCTTCCTAATGTATCCATGATGTGATCTCACATCAAGGCCAAGCAGCTTTATGAAAGTGAAGCAGTGAAACTGACTCAGGGTCAATGTGAAGCTTTGACAGCCAAACATAAAATGAACAAACACAGACGACCCACTGGGGAGACATTCACAGCCCACTGTGGTCATCTGCAACTGCTGAGCTCATCGACCTACGGCCTGCAGGGACAGACAAACTGAATTCAGTTCAACTGTTAGGTTAAAAGGCATACAGTGTCGTGACTTACAGCTAACAGGGAACATTTTAAGAACGTTCTGGCAATGTTCTTTCAAAGTTGAACAAACGTTCATCCAGTAACATTAATACAACGTTCATTCAAAGTGGTCTGGCCTTTATGTTCTCAAAATATTGTTCATTTTAGTTGGACCTTCATCTAACATTTAAAAAATGTTCCGAGAACATTCAAAATAAAATTTCAAAAGTAAACATTGAAAAAAAACAACAGTAAAACAACAACAAAAAACAGATGTTTTGAACATTACCAAAAACATTTTTGTTAGCGGGTAACTAGTTAAATGTTAATTATTAGCTCATCCATCATCCACCAAGTACAAAAACAGCATAAACAAGGCGGTTACTGTAATATTTATATAGTAGTTCAAGGCACTTCAAAGACAAAGTACTTCAAAAACATGCTAGTACCATTAAAATACCTTGCAGTACCATATACATGAATAAAATGATCAGTTTACCAAACGGTCCTTTTTTCTTCTTCTTCTTCTTCTTGTATAAATGCTTTAACAACAGCCTATTTTTATAGGTTATATATGCCTGAAGATCAGAGAGCATGACATGACAAGTACACAAAGCAGATATATGTTGTTCACGTTGTCTTCTTTTTCCCCCATTCTCTTTATTCTCTGAAGCTGGCAACCCATTAGATGTCTAACAAGAACAAGAACTAGCTATATTTTCCTGTGAAAGATGATATGGCATGATGAAAAAAAAAAAAAAAATGTAAAAGCAGTCTTCATCAGTACATCTGGGTCAATGACATGCCTTTTATTTTTTGTGTCCGGATTGGTTAATTAATTCAAAAATAGACTGAAAATGTCTTTCATAAATACAACAAATTTAATACACCTCTTATATGATGAAAATGTTTTTATTTTCTTAACTGAAATAAATTTTGATACTTTTATTGGGCATAAAATATGTCATCCTGAGATGAAATATACATATTATAAATATTAATATGTAATTAAAATCTATTTTTTTATATATATATATTTCTATATAAATTTATTTTGGACTTTATTTCCAAAATAAGTTTTACATTAATATTATATTTTAATATTTATTACATTGTTATAACATTGTTTATTATAATACTACGGTATATAAACTTTTGTTGTTTAAAAAAAAAAAAAAAAAGTTTTTAAAAGCCATAAAACAATGATTAATAAAAATATTCAATTCCTAGAACTTCACAAATACTTTTTCATCTAGTCTTTAAAAAAGATTTTTCATTTTCTTCATCTCAGACATCTTTATTTGTCATTGACTCGTCTGTCACACTGATACATTCCTGATATGCGTTTGATTGCTAGCAATCCAGTCTGCAAGTTTTTGTACTAATCCTTACAAATTATATACAGTTTCTTCACTTCATTCTGATTGACTTTATGTGATTAAAAACAAAACTAAAGAGTTTGTTTTTCAAATAAAAAAGGCTGAATCTTTTTTACATTTTACTTTTACTTTTTAGTCATTTAGCGGACGCTTTTATCCAAAGCGACTTACAAATAAGAAAAAGTAACAAACTAAAAGTCAAAACTCTGTAAATACTATATAAACACACACATTTAAGAAAATAAAGAAATTAAATAAAAATGAAAAATGCATACAACATTTCAAAAACTAAACATTTAAATGAAAACAAAAAAAGTAAAGCTGAAAACAATTTAAAATATTAAAACACAACAAAAGAAGTGAGTGCATAATAATGCTTCTAACATGACACTAAGCCAGACACCAAAAAAAACAACGACATGTACAGCCACACACACATACATATATAAAAATAAATTCAATATATATATTATTTCATTTCCATGTAGTATGAAGTACTAAAATAACTAAAATTAAATAAAACTAAAACGTAATGACCAATACAGACCTCAACACTGAGCCAAACACACGTTTTAAAAACAACAACAACAACTTACTTACACATAATAAGAAATGGTTATAAAAACTGAAACAGAAGTGAAACTAGTAGGAAAGAGGGACAATAAAAAGTGATACTTATATCCTTTGCCGGTGTCCCTGCCCGGTGGAGTCGATGGTCTTTACTCTTCGGTCTTCACACGACCGCTGCCGCAGTAAACTAAACTTTTTATACCCATCTAACAAAACACTACTCCAATTCAGCTGCACACACTTTCCTGTTAATCACAACAAATTGCTAAGCAAGCGCCCGACACTGACAAGGGACGCGATGCAGTACGAGACCAAACGCGATTTCAGCACGTCTCCACACAGTAAACAAAACAAGCGTTTCCTAGCAACGACAACTGCGCTAAACACTAATGAGACAAGTAAATACACTTACGAGCTGATTTTAACTTCCGCTGATAAACTGCTTCTCTCAAAGAGTATTATTTTACACTGTCTTCTGCTGGCGCTTGAACACACTTTCCTGTTAATCGCAACAAATTGCTAAGCAAGCGCCCGACACTGACAAGGGACGCGATGCAGTACGAGACCAAACGCGTCTATCTATCTCTCTAATGAATCTATCTGGCTTATGCTGCAAAACATGCATTGATCATTCATTTCAGCCAACTTGGACTTACAGAACAAGATGTAGATCAAGCTTTGGCACTTGAGCCTTTTTATTTATTTATTTATTTATTTCCATCACCTCTGTTCGATTGGTTTCGAAAGGCTACGAATGCCTTGCATCGGAATGCAAGCTGAGACACCATCACTATCACAAATGCCAATTGACTTGGTGTCGTGGTGTCAAGGATTGTTACAAGGAAGAAATAGGTTTGCCTAGCCCCTTTTCTTACAGTGATGTATCTGTCATCAAGTAATCTATGCACAGCGTTGATGTCGCACACCCTTCCTTGACACTGGGCAGGTCAATAGACAATAAACACTCGCCACAGTCTCCCACCATATCTAAATTGATGTTTTCCTGTCACTCTCAAAAAGACTGTTTGTGCACTGTGGATCTGTTATACTCATGTTTCGTTTGGACCATGATTACGTGACTCATTGAAACGATACAATCTACTCTGTTAGTATAAAGGCCTTTGATTTATAAACATACACAGACATAAATGTGCACAGGCAGTCAGTATTTCTGAAATACATTAACCTGAATTGTATATCATTATCATATTTTATTAACCCTCATGACATGTTTGGGTCCATTTTGACCTGGTAGAGATATATAAACATTTCTAAAAATGCATAAATTTTAGTAAGGGCTCAAAACTTTGCAAATGCTTTAAAAACTTCAAAATATGCATTATTTATTTTTGTTGTCAGATTTTTAAAAATATTTTTAAGGGATATAACCATTTCATCTGAAAGTGAAAGTTTATGCAAGCAATGTTTTATTTATTAATTTATTTGAAAATTTCAGTGTAAAAATGATGTTGTTTTGATAGAAATAAATATGTAGGGTTCATAAAGTTGGACTGTTTTCGAGCAATTCTGATTTATACAGTACATTTGTGTTTGTCATTCATGTGTAATTTGAACTTTCACTATGGTTTTAGTTTAAAAATAATGACTGTTTTATAAAATAATGAGAATGTGAAAATGCTACACAGATTCTGAGTGCATTATGAGGGTTAAAACATTTTTTTTTCTTCCCTTGTTGAACATAAGTGTAGTTTTTTGGTTTTAGTGGAAAACAAGCTGGTTTCGCCTCCATTTATTAAGCAATACATTCCTTTTTATACTTTTCGAAGATAAACTGAGAAAAATTATGTATTTTAATATCTGCACTACAGAGTTACCGGAATAAACACGTAGTGATGTGTTAATGGTTTGAACATTGTGTCCACGTGAGTTGCGACTAATTATTTGTCCTGATGATGCATTTGAATCTAAACCAAACTATTTTCAAAATGATTAATATTCTGAACACTGCTTTTACATATTTATTTGTAAATCAGTTTAAGTATATTTTTGAATGGATAATTCAGTGTTCTGACCACTATTTTCATGGGTCACTGACTGAAATACTCATAACGACATGAAAGTGCTTGAAATGAATCAATGTGGGCAACTTGAGATGCATTCCATGAGCCTGTGCATGAAATTGCTGTGCTCCCATTGGTGGAGAGACACTTGTGTAAACCGAAGGTTACTTTAGGTCAAAGTGCATTGTTTGAGGTCAGCTGCTGCTCAGTGCTTTCTATTTGAGGTTGCATGTATTTTTCCAGATGAGGTTGTCACAAATGGTTTGCTAAATAATTACTAGATGAGTCCCTGTAAAACCGCTAAAGTGGATTATAGTCAACAAGAAGTCTTATAAATCAGATTGAATTTGTTTTATTGCAATGTTGGCAAAGGCAACTTCATGCCAAAAGGGAATATCATGTTAAATGTTTGTTGCCATTGTTTCAAAATAGTTAGGGCCTGTCTATAAGGAATATGAATTGTAACAATTATCTGTACATTATCTGTAAATATGTGTTCAAGTGATCAAGTTTCAAGTATAAAAGATATATTCGACTGGACTAATGGCTGCTAAAAATGTAGTTTTGCATTTTAAAATATATTCAATTATAAACAGACATTTTAAATTATAATGATATTGCACAATATTCCTGTTTATTTATTCATTTATTTATTTATTTATGTTTGTTTGTTTATTTATGTGTTTGTTTGTTTTTTGTTTGTTTGTTTGTTTGTTTTTGTCTCATATTTTCTCATGACAAGAAAAAAAAACTTATTTTTTTCACTTTATTCCCAATAAAAAATGTAAAATGTACTTAAATTTATTTTATTTGCTTTTAAAACTTTTACATTTAAATTTTTTAATTTAACTTTTAAATGTACTTTTATTTATAAATTTATTATGTTTATCGTAGAAGAGGTGTATTCAAGTTGTTGTATGTATGATTGGCATTTTCAGTGTATTTTTGAATTAATTAATAAATCCGGACACACACACACACACACACACACACACGCACGCATACATGCACACACGCACACACGCACACACGCACACACGCACGCACGCACACACGCACACACAAACTAAATAAATAGATGTTAATAAATAGAATAGAACAGTTGTTTTAAATTGTAGTAATATTTTACTGTTTTTATTGTACTTTTGATCAAATAAATGCAGACTTGGTGAGACTTCTTTCAAAAGCATTATATAAATGTATTATTATTATTATTATTATTATTATTTAAATATACAATAAATATATAACTTCATAACTTTAATATCTTAATAAAATAGTTTTCCCTGTAAGTGTCTTAAAAATTGTAGATTAGCTTGTTTTTAGCTACTTCTTAAGGGGCAGCTTGTCTGTAGTTGAACTTTAGATTTTAAGTAGCTTGTAGCTCGACAGGCTACAGTTTCAAAGTAGCTTTTCCAACAATTGTTAAACCAAACTCTTCCGCCAGTTTCCAAGACCATGTATTGTGGACACAAGCAGCTTATAGGGGTTAACATCTCTCATCAGGGGACTTAAACATGCATCTCACACAAAACCAAACACTGGCTTCTCTGTGAGCGAGTGAGAGAGAGAGAGAAAGACAGACAGAGAGAACATTATAATGCATGAGAAGAAACCCTGTTGCACTTGAAACCTGGCATCATCAGTCTCCCAGGGTCTCATAACAGCAGCACAAACCTAATTCTTTCTGAATCTAAATCTTTGTCTTTCCCTTCTGGTTTTGTCTTTAGCTAAAGTGCTGTGAGAGGCGGTATGCTAGCTGGCAGGCGTTTCTCCACTTTGCTTAACTTCCCTCATAAAATTAACAGCAGTGATAAAACACATACTGGGAGAGTGTGTTTCTGATGATACCTGCGGGCCCTAGGTCATTTGTGTTGGAAATTATACAGTAAAACATTATTGAGAGTTATGCTTGAGTCCCAGCAGCTTCCTAATGGCACATGTAGTACAAATACTGACTATAATGAGTCAGAAATAATGAGCGTTTGGTTTCCCACATAGAGTAACTTAGTAGAATATTGAGATAAGATTAAAAAAAAAAAAAGGAAAAAAATGTTTAGATATTTATTTAACTATGACCTACATGAAGTTTACAATTAAACTATCTTGGACACTTTACCTTGCCTTCATTTTTTATTTTTTGCTGATTTCAAATGACTTTTATATACAGAATTTTTTTTTTTTTTTTTTTTTTTTTACAGATGCATACTTGAAATTGTAATAAATAACAGTTCTTAAACTTTAAATTCAATAATAATTCAATTTATTTATTATTTATTTAATTTATCTATTTGTTATATATATATATATATATATATATATATATATATATATATATATATATATATATATATATATATATATATAAATAAATAAATAAATAAATAAATAGTATTATTATTAATTATCATTTATTTTTGCTGCTTTCAAATGACTTTTATGTATAGATTTTATTGCTTACTGTTGTTCCTGGTGCAGATTTGCAAATTGAATATGTATATGCAAATTCATAAAATTCAATAATTCTTCATATATGCTTAAATCTATTTTAATATGTTATTCTTTAAAACCCCTGATAATAAAATACACCTTTTTAATATTTGTTGTGTTTAAATTGATTTAGACTTATTTTAACTACAAAAGCTGTGGCATAATTTTCATCACACTAAAAAGTCAGTGTACTTGCTTGTCAAGGAGAGAGTGCCACTAAAAAGCAGGCTTTACGTGAAATTTGACACATGATATGTGAAGAAAACAAAGAAAAATCAAAGTATATATCAATTATCATACATAAAATACTTTCTATGAAATTAGAAGAAAAATGAGTCAGTCATTTTGTTCTAAAAATATTTAAAATGTCATTTTCCCTGAGCAATAAGTGATGATTCCTGAAGCCATTGGATATTTTTAGAGGAACTGAAGCATCCAAAACATCTTTGTCTGCACTTTCATGTCTGTAGTGACAGAGAGGTTTGTTTTTAGGTGGAGAGGTAATTTTTAGGTGGCAAGGCATACTAAAACTTTAAAGCAAATGTCCTAAGCAATAATTACACCTGTCCTCTGTCTTTTATTACTGGAGAAAGTGTCACACATACCTGGATGTTTGCCAGGTTGTACTGAGAGAAATACTAATGATAGAAGAACGATTGCTTGCCAATAAAGAATTGTTATTTATGTCTCAAATAAAAAAGGTGTAAATGAATAAATAATAAGCAAAACAAATAAGACCACAAAATATGCTGCAGAGCAACTCAGTTTAAACTCAGTAGTTTAAATATTTAAACATCTACACTTCTAAGATTATTAAGGGACCACAAATATTAAAGCCACAAATATTGCTTTAAAACCACAATGTTTGTCCTCTGAATTACAGCAGTGAACATGCAGCCTTTTGTATTGATGCGAGGTACCAAGGGAATGTAAATGTAATAGACCAAGACACCCTGATGCCAAAGGAAACACAAACTCAGCCACAGTGTCCACAATTCGATCTGTTTAAAACACAAAACACGGCATTGTGTGCATTTCTCTTGCTCTTCTTCACATAACATTGACTCAAGGGAGGATAAAGTACCATTAAATTTGAGCAATCAAGAGACCCCCGCAGATGACTAAATCCTCAACACTCTCAAAGTTCTTAAGCGGCAACACAATCATGATTGTTTGTTTGTTTATTTGTTTATTAATTATTATTATTATTTTTAGTAGTACTAGTAGTGTTACTATAATCAGCTCAGTTAAATTATTCTAAATGAATTATATATTTTTAAGAAATTAATTATACAAATATGGATAAGCTATGTATATAAAAATAATGTAATATATATATATATATATATATACAGTGCTTTGCAGAAGTATTCAAACCCCTTCATTTTTTTTCACGTTTTGTTATGTTGCAGCTTTATGTTGAACTGCATTAAATTACTTTTTTTTTCCACATCAATCTACACTCCATACACCATAATGGCACAGCAAAAACAGAACTGTCACAACTTTGTAAATTTATAAAAAATAAAAAATCTGAAATAAGTACGTTGCATAAGTATTCAAACCCTTAACTGAAGCACCTTTATAGCCTCAAGTCTTTTTTGTTTGATGTGACAAGCTTTGCTCATCAGCATTTGGCAATTATCTGCCATTCTTCACCTCACCTGTTCACCTTTCAAGCTCTGTCGGGTTGGATGGGGGCAGATGCACATTTTCTACTCTGCAGGTGATGAGCAGAGCTGGTTTCCTTCAAACATGATGCTTAGACCTGAGGTTTAGAATTTGTGTCTCTTCACTGAGGAGAAGATTGAGTCTGGCCGCACTGATATAAAGCCCAGATTGGTGGAGTGTTGCAGTGATGTTTGTCCTTCTGTAGGTTTCTCCCATCTGCATATATGATCATGGAGCTCAACTAGAGTGACCATCAGCTTCTTGGTCACCAGTCTAAAGAAGGCCCTTCTCCATCAGTTGCTCAGTTTGGCCAGGAGGCCAGCTCTAGGAAGAGTCCTAGTGTTTCAAACGTCTTCCATTATGGATAATGAAGGCTACATGATTCTGTGAACTGTGATTTTTTTCTGAACTCTTCCCCAGATGTGTGGCTTGACGCAAACCTGTTTCTGAGCTCTACAGGCAGTTCTTTTGACCACAGGGCTTGGTTTTTGCGCTGATATGCATTTTCAGCTGTTAGACCTTTTATTAAGATGTATGTGCCGTTCCAAATCATACCCATTCAATTGAATTTGACACAGGTTAATTTCACTCAAAGTGTAGTGACATCTACAAACAATATGAATGCTCCTGAGCTAAATTTCAGCTGTCCCAGATAAAGGTTTGAATACTTATGCAATGGAATAATTTATTTTATTTTTTTTATGTATAATAAATTTGCTTTGTCATTATGGTGTGTAAAGTGTAGATTGTTGTGGAAAAAAAAGTAATTTAAAGCGATTTAACGTATAAGGCTGCAACATAAAATGTAAAAAAAAAAAAAATTAATAATTCTGCAAGGCACTGTATATATATATATATATATATATATATATATATATATATATATATATATTCGATTTTATGAGAAAATATTTTATAAGAACATATATGTATGTATCTGACCAAGGACTACAAAACCAGTCATAAGGGTCAGTTTTAAATTGAGATTTATACATCATCTGAAAGCTGAATAAATAAGACAAATTTGGCTGAGATACAACTATTTGAAAATCTGGAATCTGAGGGTGCAAAAAAATCTAAATATTGATAAAATCACCTTTAAAGTTGTCCAAATGAAGTTCTTAGCAATGCATATTAATCAAAATGTAAGTTTTGATATATTTATGGTAGGAAATTTACAAAGTATCTTCATGGAACATGATCTTTATTTACTATCCTATTGATTTTTGGCATAAAAGAAAAATGGATCATTTTGACCCATACAATGTATTTTTGGCTATTGCTACAAATATACCCCAGCGACTTAAGACTGGTTTTGTGCTCCAGGGTCACATATATATATATATATATATATATATATGTATGTGTGTGTGTGTGTGTGTGTGCGCGCATTTAACTTTTCTTTTTAGATCTATCTTTTGTGTTGATCTGACAACCATTCTTTATGACAGTCAACATGATTCCAACATTAGCATTCCAGCACAACACCCGGTAAACACATCAAAGTATCAGTGACACTGTCTCTCATGCATAATAAATTACAGGTTTAATTCAGACAGAATGTCCGCCAACTGAATAATATACAGTATCTAACAAACACAGTAATTAATCAGTCAGCCTAACACTCCTCATTCCTAACGCTGATGCCATCTGATTGCATTCATATGTGTGTGCACGCTTACACACATCAGACACTGTGTGAATGGGGGGGATGTCTGCAGCACTTGTCATATCAGAATTCACAGCATGGGGGCATTAAAAGATTAAAGAATGGCCACATGGGATTGTTGTGTCACTGCATAGGGCGGAGTTGGCTTTAAACACATAGGGGTGGAAAATTAGATGCATTTAATGCCATTGAGACGTACAGTGGGATTTATTTAGCGTCTAACCGTGTGCGTGTGTAGACAGACAGCGACAGAGATAGAAAGGGCTTTCTGTGCGTTAAATGAGAAAACTGTGATCCAGATTCAGAAGGAGCCTTTGCTGTTTCCCTCAAGTAAGCAAATCCTTGTTATTGTTTTCTATTTTTTGTCCTTTTTTTAGGACATACACATCTAAAATCTGCAGGATAGACCTTGCCTAAGGTGACATGATTTATCTAGCAGATGAAGGGTCAAGTATTTCTGTATCATAAAATACAGTGAAGAATATCAGATTAGGAAATCATGGCCTTAGAGTGACGAAACGCTGTGACAGAGCGTCTCAGCCTTTGTTGCCTGCCCTTAGGGTTGAGAATAATTCAGAAGAAACAAGGGATGAAAGCAGAATTTATATAGAGGACATATAGAGGGATGTGTAAGATGTATATGTGGTTCAGCAATGTAAACCTTACTCTAGTAAACTGCTCTTTTTTATCACATCACCATATATTTACAAAGAGCACATTATCAGCCGTGACTGAGAGATGTTTCTATCTATCTATCTGTCTATCTATCTATCTATCTATCTATCTATCTATCTATCTATCTATCTATCTAGTTACTAAGGTGAATTTTTACAAATACATACCTTGTAATTTATTATTATCCACAGAGTTATTGAAGCTACATCACTCTCATTAAGTTTGGGAACTGGAAAGATGGGGAATCATTTCATAAATCACTTCAGTCTTGATGGATGGGATGTGGAATAATAATGCCTTGGTTTGTTCAGCCCAATAAAGGACACATTCCCCAAAGAACTGAACTTACAGTGTGAAATGATACAGTTCTGTCACTTGACTCAAGTTGTGTCTGATTTCAGCTGATAGCAGACATCCTGAAATTTATGAGTGTTATTTTCACCTCTCATTTCTCATTCCTTGACTAGAATAATAGTTCAACCAAACTTGATATTTTATGTATACATTTTTTTTTTTTAAATACAACCTTCATAAATATTACTATTAAAAAGCACTGCTCGAATATGATGTAATTTTCCAAGTGATTCTTTCTGTGGGTTACATAGTTACACCAGTAGGTGTTGACAAAACACTGTATTATGAGTGATTTGTTGACTGATTAATTCAACCGATTCTTTCACAAACACTGATTCATTCAGGAAATAACTTTTTTTTCTTCTTTTTTTTGTGAGTTTTTTAAGTGAGTCATTGAATCATTTACTCAGCCAATTCCTTTATAACTGACTCTTTTGGGAACAAAATAACTGACTATATATTTGTGAGTGAGTCATTGAATGATTTGTTCAAATAATTTGTTGTTCAAAAACGCATTCATTCAGGAGAGAAAACAAATGACTATTTTTGAGCGAGTCACACAGCATACTTACTTGTGTAATACTGCCTTTAAATGAAATTATACTATATATAAAACTACAAAATGCAAGCTATGTGTTTTTTTCCCCAGACATTATTATTATTATTATGAAAATACTAAGATTTTCTTAGATCATTCATGAAAGTAGTTATGATTCAGATTAATCGTTTGATTTTCTCAATGAACCAGTTTCTGAATCAGATCTAAATGATTTGTTCACTGAACCGATTCTCGAGTTCAATTCACTGACTCAAAGATTTAGTTGCAACAGATAACAGCCAAATTGAGTCGAAGTACAGTGGCATAGTTTAGTACTCTCTCCTTCTCATACAATAGTGAATTCAAACAGTTTTTTTTTTTTTTTTTTAACACTCCTGGGTAGCTTTTCCCTTTCGTCTTTTGCTCTCATGCTTATGTTCTTAAATGAGGAAGGAAAATCCGGATATCCAGGTGGGTTTGAAAGCTCGCTCTTGCATGTCGTCTCTGTGTCATTTTGGAAAGGAGGTCAATGTGAAAAACTGTGTGGCGATACATATGGAATCCCCTGTCCTCCCTTAGGGCTGCCCACAGCTTAGATGTGTCATTTTAAACGTGTCACTCCGTGTATAAATGCAAATCATAAAATCCCTTCTGCACGTCTGAAGGAACGTTACCGGGTTCAATACAAGTTAAGCTCAAAGGCATCCGTGATATGCTACCGATTACCACCACAGGTGACAGGAAATAATATCGACTCGTTCCTCGCTAAAAATAAAACTCACTTTTAAAATGATTTATGTACAATATTGCAGTGGAATAAATGTTAAAATACACAGGGCGAAATTGCCATTTGTTGTCACATGCTATCTGCATATGTTATTTTAGTAGAGATTTAGTCAGGTGACAATGAAAACACGTTTCAAAAATCTGCAATTTACATATTTAGGAAATTTACAGGTCGCAATTTTTGCACAATAAGCACAGGAACGTGTGTTAAGACAGTAAAGAGCGTCGATATTAATTTCATGCCGACTTTTAAAGTGTTTTTTGTTATTCTTGTCTGCCATAGACCTGCAAGGAGGAGGGCTGAATTACCAGGAAGTACAGTAAAATACTTTGCAACTGTGCCTTAATTTAGTACAGTTAATTGCTATTTCTCTGTAACTTGTTCACCCGTCTGAAGCTATAAATCAGTTTTAATGCTGTTTGTCAGACGCATAAATTAATTTGCAGTTGCCTGTGTTCATACAGGGAGTGGTGGAAAGTCTAAAGAAGATAAATCCCGCCTTTTTAGAAGATTAGCCTTATCTCAAATGAGCATAAATAATAATTAGAGTAGTAAGATAAATGGACAAATTAAAACTGCCATATGCTGAAGTATAGCAACATAAACAAAGAGTTTTGTGCGGGCCTACAGTGCTTTAATTATCTTCATTTACTGGAAAGTTACTGCTCATTTGTGAGAAACGTTCAATATGTTTTTACTTAGACATTTTGCAGGCTAAATTTAGAACAATATGTTTCATGCTGGGTTCCTTAATCATAAGCTTTATACAGTGATTAACACAGAGCAAAGAAACAGATAAAAGGTTTTATATAAGGGATTTTAAATGAATAATTCACCTAAAAAATGATTACTCTTCCATTTTTGGGGTCTGTGACTCCAAATCTGTGTGCTTTTGTTTATTCTGAGAAACAAAAAGTAATTTTCAGAGAATATTCCTTTAATGATCCCTTATTCCACTTTTTGCCCTTGTGACATGATACTGTAGCTCACCAAAGACACAACCACACATCTAATACAGAACCGCATGAAATCAACACTCATCCCCCAGTCACTCTCCACATGTTTGTCCTCTGAAGACACAAATCTCATCAATACCGCTAGTGCAAAACATGTCCCATGAACAATTTTATTTGTTGCATTTGTTTTAGCTGGGTAAACAAAGCAGGTGCTGAACAAGGTCACATAGAGTGGGACCAGGGTCACAAAGACAGACAGTTTATTCCCATTTCTCGCAGCGACCCACTTCTTCGGTTTTCTGGAACTGGAAGAACAAAGGTTGCTGATGTCTGATCTGTTGAGTGAAACAGCTTATTTTATGCCCAGGAAGATATCCGGTGCATCATTCTGTAAAGACAAAAGCAAATGATTAAAGCAGCAGTTTTCTCTGGATGGATGGGCATTAAAGAGCATTCTAGGTCGAGGTATGGTAGAGGTTTTGCATAATGGCTGCTGAATCATTTTCAGAGAAATGCATCCATAAATGTAAAGTACCACTGGTTCGATTTAAGAGAAAAAAAGCTCAGAATCTAATAGAATCAAATATCTAAATATCTAGTGGAATACAAGTTCTTTAATATAAATTCCGGTAATAATAATAATAAATTGAGCATTGCTGAAAAATTGAAGAGACTGAACTGAACTGAAACTGAAGCAGTTACAGTGATCTCTCAGGCCACATATAAGAATGTCAAAACGGCATTTATTATTTTGATTTTCTGATAAAATGTACAAGATTTGAAAGCTTAGACTTTCTTTCTTATCAGAAGTAAAAAAGCGCAAAGCTCTTTGTAATAACTGGATTGGAGGCGCATTACAAATAACGTTTGCATTACAAAAAGCTGATTATGTATGTATATATATATACAGGTGCATCTAAAAAAATTTGAATATCGTGAAAAAGTTCTTTTTTTTTGGTAACATTTCAAAAAGTGAAAATTTCACATATTCTAGATTCATTACATGCTAATTAAAATATTTCAAAAGTTTTTTTGTTTTAATTTTGATGATTAGAGCTTACAGCTCACGAAAGTCAAAAATCCAGTATCTCAAAATATTAGAATATTTCCTAAGATCAATCAAAAAAAAAAAAAAAAAAGATTTGCAAAACAGAAAAGTTCAAGTTCTTTAAAGTATGTTCATTAATATACTCAATACTTGGTCAGGGCTCCTTTAGGACAAAAATTCCAGCATCAGTGAGGTGTGGCATGGAAACGATCAGCCTGTGGCACTGCTGAGGCACTATTGACCCTTCAGCTCATCTGTATTGTTGGATCGACTGTTTCTCATCTTTCTCTTGAAAATATTCCATAGATTCCATATGGGGTTCAAGTCAGGCATGTTGGCTGGCCAATCAACCACAGTATAATATCATGGTCAGCAAACCAGTTGGAAGTGGTTTTGGCACTGTGGGCAGGTGCTAAAGTCCTGCTGGAAAAGGAAATCAGCATCTCCATAAAGCTTGTCAGCAGATGGAAGCATAAAGTGCTCCAAAAACTCCTGGTAGACGGCTGCATTGACTTTGGACTTGATAAAACACAATGGACCAACACCAGCAGACATCACAGCACCCCAAATCATCACAGACTGTGGAAACTTCACACTGGACTTCAAGCAGCTTGGATTCTGTGCCTCTCCAGTCTTCCTCCAGACTCCACCTTGACTTCAACCACCTTCAGACACCTTGATTTCAAAAATAAAATGTAAAATTTACTTTTATCTGAAAAGAGGACTTTGGACCACTGAGCAACAGTCCAGTTCTTTTTCTCCTTAGCCCAGGTAAGATGCTTCTGACATTGTTTCTGTTTCAGAAGTGGCTTGGTAGCCCTTTTCCTGAAGATGTCTGAGCGTGGTGATTCTTGATGCACTGACTCCAGCTTCAGTCCACTCCTTGTGAAGCTCTCCCAAGTGTTTGAATTGGCTTTGCTTGACAGTATTCTCAAGCTTGCGGTCATCCCTGTTGCTTGTGGACATTTTCCTACCCAAATTCTTCCTTCCAGTCAATTTTGCATTTAATATGCTTTGATGCAGCACTCTGTGAACAGCCACCCCTTTCAGTAATGGCCTTCTGTGACTTACCCTCTTTGTGGAGGGTGTCAATGATTGTCTTCTGGACCATTGCCAAGTCAGCAGTCTTCCTCATTACTGTGGTTTCAAAGAAAAAGAGATATCCGGAGTTTATACTGTAGGGATGGTCATTTAATGAAACTCAAATGTAAATATTCTAATATTTTGAGATACTGGATTTTTGACTTTCATGAGCTGTAAGCTCTAATCATCAAAATTGAAAAAAAAAAACTTTTGAAATGTTTTACTTTACATGTAATGAATCTAGAATATATGGAAGTTTCACTTTTTGAAATAAGTTACAGAAAAAAAAAAGAACTTTTTCACAATATTCTAATTTATTGAGATGCATCTGTATATATATATATATATATATATATATGTCATCTTGCTTTTTCAATGTTTGTCAAATCAAGGCATATTACTCTTGACCGAAACAGTGTGAAATAAGCTGAATTAGCATAGCTAGTGTCTTCACAGCAGAAGCTCAAGACATTTTCAAGGTTCCAGAGGTGAGTCATTCAATTTCATCTCAGTCTGAGCTGTATAAGCAATCACCCTTCAAAAGACCCATAGCCGTGATCTCTGGTCTCGTTTCATTCCTAAACTGGCTTTAGTAAAAGTTAACATAAAAAAAGATGGTATCCTATCTAAGGGTCAGATGAAAACGCACTGTAACTTTCATTCTTCAAAGGCACAAGGTTTCCTTTTTAACTCTGCAACACATTTTCAATGACGTTTTGCTTCTCTTTTATAGTCCTGCATCCGGAGGAAAGGAATCTTGGCGTGAAGGCAGTTTTCCGTATCTGCTGCTTTTCTACAATATTGTCCATCAAACTGACATCTTTGCGTCCATATGGTGAGTGAGGAGGCTTATTTTACACTTAATCAGCTATTTGTTGGCATGTGTAATGAATTAAAGCTAACAAACCATTATAGGTTCACATCCCTTGTGATGCTAACTCCATCTGAACACACATTTGTCATGTGCAGGCACCTAATATAGACGTAATACATTCTGGATAAAAGTACCCAGTGGGGTTGACATAATTGAAAGCCTCTGTCAAATCCTAAATTTCATAAAAAAAAAATAATAATAAAAAAAAAAATCTCCCCGGGACTTGGTAATATTAATTATCTCCCATTGCTATATGTCCTAGTTTTATAATTACTGGTCCATTCAAGTGCATTACATGAGCAGGGCCTCCCCACGGACAATGTAGAAAGAAGACAAGGAAAAAAAAAAGAGAAATTGAATTATTAAATCAATTGTGGGCATGTCGGATCTTCAAGAGCATTGGGGAGTGATTAACTAAAAGTAGTGACGCTACTAACTTAACCAAAGCATGACAGAACCTAAGTAAGTGAAGCTTTTGGAAGCCAGATTCATTTTAGTGAATCGGTTCTCTCGGATGATTCATTCCCTGTCCAAACACCTGGAAGGTTTTTTTCTTTCTTTCTTTCTTTTTGTGGTGATACAGATAAAATATAAAACTGAAAATAAACTGATTGAAATTGAAAACGAATCAAAGAGACTCAGTTAAAAAGCTGAAAGCTATTGCCCAGCTTAACAGAGAACATTTTCAGAATTTTGGCTAATGTTCTGACAAGGTTCTCTCAAAGCTTTAACAAACATTCTTCCAGTTTCGCTAATAGAACATTTGTTCAAAGTTATCTGATCTTTAATAAAATTTATAAAATGTTAGCACAAAAACATTATTTATTCATCATTCTTGGAACATTTTCAGAAAAATTGTGGCTGGAAAATCATCTATTTTCAAACATTAATACCCAATGGACAGGGAATGTTCCCATAACTTTAGTTTATGTAAATGTTTAGAACAAAACATTTTTTAAATAAGTTTATGAAGTGTTCTTAATATTTGATACATGTTATCATGATATGCAGAGGAAACATTCTTAGAACCAATAGCTTTAAATATAAAAAAGTGAAAAAAACTTTGAGAGAACATTCAAATGTAGTATTCTCCTTTTCAAAATAATGGAATAGAATGTTCCCCTAACATTCACCTACAGTACACTGAACGTTGTGAATGTTTAAAAAAACATTCAGAAATACCTGAACGTTAGCAAAGCATTCTTAGAACATATTTCTGTTAGATGGGTATAATCTATGTTTTAAAGCTAGAATGATAGGCTCATTTTCAAAGCAGATTCCCCAACACTGAGCTTGAAGCGATTCAAAAAACGAATAAAAATAGCTGGTAGTTAAACATACCAGTACCGACCCAAGTAAACCCATTTACAAGGTTGTTCTTGTGTTTTGTATACACTAAAGACAACCTAAAGGGTAATTAGGGTCACTGTCTGAGGACAGAGTTAATTTCTGTGTTTATGCAGAAGTCTAAAATTACTTCAGTTCGTGTGAAGAGTCTATGTTGGCTTGACCTGATGGCTTTTCATTTATTTAAGCCCCTAAAGCAGAAGAAGTGATGTCACCTGCCTTTAAATACTGAACCTATTCTTTTCACAGGCCTTCCCAATAGGTCTCAACAAAGTGAGGCAGGCAATCAAGGCCCCGGCTGATATAATACAGTGCAAATTCATATTGACCTTTTTAGATTATCATTTAATGACATAATTAACCCATTAATCTATAAGATCTTTATTGCAGTGCTCAGTTATGGGCTACTCCAATATCAATTTCCATTTCGAGATATATATTAGCTAAATATAGAATTAAACCATCCAAAAGAATGAGTTCAAATGGATGTGTAGAGTAATTAAAAAATTAACACATTTCACAATTTTCAGTATTGATATATGTCTCTCTCTTGGTTTATTGACAGCAGCACTGAAGCTACATGAACAGAACCCAGTGTTCTCCAGGATGATTTGAGATGTTCAGAGCGTCATGAACTTCAGTGGAAACAAGTACACCTCACCTTTTGACCTCAAAGGATTTCATGTGATCGCTGTCTCTAATTTAATGCAGAACCTTAAAGTGTACAATGAAACAATTCACGCTCAGAAATTGCTAGTAAATTTCACAATTAATTACAAAGAGACAGCAAGTAATAGTGGATTAAGCGTGACGTTTTAAATTAGAAAGTCTGAAATAGTCTTTTCTTATAAAGCATACTCCAGTAATCTTTATTGAAAACTTCGAAAAATCATTTTTACAGTATATATACACTGTGAAAATGACAGTTTTTGAATCAGCAAAGCATTCAGTCAACTACAAATGAGTCTTGATCATGTGAATGTCAGCTTTCAGAAAGCATCAGTAGAAACTACATCAAAATCCACTTGAGCTCAAAAAGAAACTTTACTGAGAAAAGACTGTCAATCCTCTCCAGCTGCGAGCACAGTCAGGCCGTGATATCATGGAAACTGCATTTGCCTCATCACATATTACGGTAAGCCAATTTGCACACACTGCAAACCGTTACATGACACAATGCTGATATAATTTGCGTTACGGATGCATCGCATAGATCGCACCAACAAAACTGCCGTCGAGTTGAACCCCATTTAATGTTTAATTCCTGAGAAAAAACAGAGACATTTGCAAAAGACAGCTTAGACAAAAGATGTTTGGGTGCAGTATCAAAAAGCAAAGACGAATTAGCCGGTTAGGTTCACATATTTTGCTTCATGTACACTGGAACTCAGTCAGGAACCCCCGCTGGTTTTTCCATTATAATATCAAAACTGGTTTTCGGATTGCTGACTTCCTTTGCACGCTGTAAGATATGCATGAAAATGAAAACTGGGGTGTTTTCTGATCAAATGTCATGTTGAACAGCTCGCAAGCCCTAAAACATATATTTGAGGCTGAAGCTTCAGCTAATAAATAAGCTCTTTAATTTAGTTTTTCAACATGCCACCATAGTGAAAAACATCACTTGAGCTGCTTTTATCCTGCACCACCAAATGTCACTCTGTTGCCATATTCGACTCCTATCTGTGGATTTTATTAGTTTACCTTTAGGGCTAAACTTTCAAGGTTGAAATGAAATTTCTTTCATAGTGTACTAGCTGTCATGTCATACCAAACCATAGGATTTTCTGTATTCCCAGATAATAAAAATATGCTCTAAAACATTTGGCTGACATTCCCATTAAATTATGAAAACGTTATTTCTGAGTGCTTGCTGAACGCTCAAATTGTCCAGATGTTTTAAAAATGTTTTTTATGGTTTTTTGAACATTTAAAGGAACATTTAAAGTTTTTTTTTTTTTTTTTTTTTTTTTAAATGTTACTTTTGAATGTTCTCTGAACATTCTAAAACAGGTAGTAAAAAATGAAATGGAATGAAAAATGGAATGTCTCAGGGGGAAAAAAAAGTTCCACAAACGATGTATAAATATTTATTTGTTATGTTTTATTTATTTTTTTGTCTGAGCTACTCCTTTTAATATATTGGTGATGAAAATGAACTTAAGATTTTTACTATCAGACACCAAGCATTACGAAAATAGTCCATTCTGCTTGTCTTTTGAAGACACACACACTAATTTATAAATCTAAAACAGCTACGTTCGTGTTTTGTGTCATTCAGACACATGATAATGTCCAGAGGCTTTGACAGAATTAGTGATGTTTTGTGGTGCGCAGATAAACGTTACTATAGCTTGCCATCACTTTATTATTTTTTTTTTGCAAACATATGTCTGTGCTATCAGTGGCAAACTGTGGCACCACAGTCTTCTATCCCTCTCTATCCTGCATCAAAAGATACGGGCATCAGCCTGTTGCCACAGTCGCATCTGGAGCTTGTTGCTATTCAGTCTGCCAGGTCATGCTGGCTGTATCGTTTGTCAGCTGCGAGAGCTCTTCTAGTTCACCACAGCCGAGGTACAGGATCCACAATTACTCTCAAAGACCCAGTTTGGCAAATGCTTTTCCTCCACCGGGGGTTTCCACTTACAGCAGGCATTGTGACGCTTTAGAGGACACAGTGGAAAAGCTTTTGAGAGACAAAAAGACCCCAATAAATCTCAGTTGTCCCATGGACTGATCTGTCCGTGTTGGCATTACATTTGCCATATGATTACTGTTCCTCATAACATAAATCTTTAAATACTGCACACATTTTAAAATCTCCCGCCTGTGTCTAGACGATAAGTTATAATTCAGGAATTCTTAACACTGCATGTATTCACTGCTAAAGAGATATTGGAAATGTTACAAAATTAAGTACAGTATAATAGAGTAAAAATATTTATAAATATTTAGCTTCATGCCTGGGGAACCTCTTAGCAGTTCTCTTTTGAATTTTAGCAAATGGGTTTTTTCGTGACTTAAGGCTGAGCAAGACTTTGGATTTGTTCAGTGAATTGCCATTTTATGCTGATTTTGTACAAGATGCTGTTACTCGAATTTAAATCTTAACCATGCAATGCACACCATAAGGACAGTTCTACATCTGCATAAGAAAAATAGCCTGCCTCAAAACCTCATTTTTCCACGGATGTGTCTCTTTGCATAAATGCTGAGCAGTATACTTTATGTTGCCAGTGCAGCATAACATTTGTGAGGGTTTTTTTTTTTTTGGACTGACAGAAAGTATGAAATGCTGATGAATGGATAATGTTTTATCATTGCTGAGGATTTTTCACAAACAAAAATGATTATAGTAGAACAACAGGCACTTGAAGTTTGGACACTACTTTCAGAAGTCTATTCTGTCTATTTAAAGTCTATTTAAAATAAGTCTATTTTTATTTGAATTTAATTGAATTGAAATTTATTTGACAAGTTTATAAACTGTACAGTATACAAGTATCCCATACAGTTCAAAACAAGTGTTGAGGATAAAAAACACAATAAAGCCCTTGGCTTATTTCCATTGCAGCCCTCGATGTTAATATAAAGTTTATGGCTATGTGCAGAACAGACAAAGCAACAGTATCTCCTAATCATATTATCATATTATATAATCAAATTATTATCAAAATAGTAAAGATAATTCACAAATTAAACAAATACAATCACAACTGACAATAAAATCACCACAAAACAAGCTAACTAACATCAGCAAACTTCGCCATCTTTTTAAAAATCTTTTAAAACTCAAAAAATGTACTCCTGTTATTGACACTGGTAATTTATTCCATGCAATACCACTAGTATATAAAAACTTATTTTTCCCCACCAAACTCTTACATTTACATGGACAAATATTAAAATCTCTACCCCTAGTATCATAGGAATGCTGTTGTCTCACCATATAAAATTCATTTTCTAAATAACTTGGAACCACATTATTAAAAATTCTATGCATTGTACCCAACTTTAAAAAAAAACAAAAAAAACACACCCTTTTTTTTTCAACAGTCAATAAACCCAACTCCTTAAAACTTTTGCCATGAAAATGTGGTCCAGAATGCACTTTTAAAATTATCCGAATTAATTTGTTTTGAGCCTTTTGCAATTAATTTTTCATAACTTGGGAACAACTACAAAAGGAGGTAGCATAATCAAAATTGGGTTGAATCAAGGCACCTGCCAACAATTTTAAGGAATGAACATCTAATAAATCAGCTTGCCTCACTAAAAAACTAATTATACCACATATTTTTGTAAATACCTTTCTAGCCATAAAATCACCCGTTAATTTATTATCTATTAAACAACCCAGATTATTTACTACATTTTTTACCTCTATTGCCATATTGTTAATCTTAATCAAAAAGGTGTCATCCTTATTTGATTTCATTTTAGATGCAAAGAGAATGGCCTCAGTCTTTCCTGCATGTAGGGAAAGTTTGTTTTCTAAAAACCATTTAGACATCACTTGTAGCCGCAACGTCATAGTTTCCTCTAGGACCCCCTTATCCTGATGAAACACTAAAACTGCTGCATCATCAGCATACAGAAAAAGTTCCTCTGAACATGCTGCTTTAAGATAATTTATATATAAAAGAAAAAAAAAAATAATAATAAGGGACCTAAAATACTCTCTTGAGGAACTCCACAATTGATAAATAAAAGACTAGACAATATACCCTTAATGTCAACCCTCTGGCATCTATCATCAAGGTAGGACTGAACCCACCTAAGAGAAGTCTCATCAAAACCAACTGCCTTTAACTTGTACAGTAAAATTGTGTGATCTATGGTGTCAAATGCCTTCTGAAGGTCCAACATAACCATCCCACAAAATTTACCATTGTCAACCGCTTTCCTTATTTTATCAGTCATATATAATATACAAGTCTCAGTTGAATATAACGGCCTAAATCCAGAGTATATCATACAAAATATTGTTTTTACTAATATATTTTTCAATCTGGTCATAAACAGAACAAATATAATCATGATGTTCCAAACATTGTGACAACAACTTGAGTTATATGTTGTTTATTATTATATGTATTTATTTATTTTGGGTATATAAAGAAGATCCAGTTCATGTTTGATTCATGAAGTGTTTAAAAATAAGTCTATTCAGAAAATTTCTTCTGAATTTTCCCTTTTGAGCACATGAAAGTGACCTTCAAAAACTGACTACAGTGCGAACCAAAAGCATTCGAGTACAGGCTGTGAAGGAGCATTTCATTGGTTGAATCTACTTAGCGAATATGTCCCCTGTGCCAAATGAGTCATTGTTTTGAGTCTGAATGAGATTCAAAGCTCGTTGGTGAACAAATTAAATGAACTGGGCCATCTCGGTAGTAACAAAATGGATGAAACATCTCATTTGTGAAAGAGGATTTGTGCTGTTCGGCTCACTGAAATGAATCAAAATTTAACCAATATTAAAAAAAAAAAAAAAAAAATTGTGATGCATTGTCAAGTATGGTGACCCATACTCGAAATTGGTCCTCTGCATTTAACCCATCCAAGTGCATGCACACTACTCACAGTAGTGAACATACACCCAGAGCAGTGGGCAGCCAATGTTCCAGCACCCAGGGAGCAATTTGGGGTTTGGTGCCTTGCTCAAGGGCACCTCAGTCATGGTACTGCTGGTGCGGGAATCGAACCAGC
>JAFVLL020037488.1:105252-131066 GCA_021397915.2 Tor tambroides | reverse complement strand
ACTATGGGGAAATCCATTTTTTATAGACTGTCATTTTACGGTAATTTGTTTGCTTTGATTTTTTTTTTTTGTTGTTGTTTTTTTGTAAGTTTGTGGTTGATGTGCTCCCCTGTTTCAGTGACTCTCTCTCTCTCTAACTTGACTGTCTTGTCCTCAAATTTTTTTTCTTTCATTATTATTTGTTGCTCATTGGTCTTTTCCCCCACCCCAAAGCTGTACATAAGTCAGTCTGAATTTCCTATTCAACATACCACTTTCTGAAATAATTTAGATGACTGTGTGTTAAATTCTATTTTGAGCTATTATTAAAACATTTTGGACTGATCTCAAGGTTTGATCAATTGCAGGACACCAAGTGTGTTTACATGCACTTTAAAAGTTTGATTTTAGCCGGTCTAAAGCAATAAGTCGTCGTATTTTAAAATGTCATATAAACATTTTCTAAATGAAAAAAGTACCAGTCTGGTTTTTGCAAAATCTCAAGACAACACGATTTTTAGCTCAGCTTCAGCCAGCATGTATACACATTAATCAGACTATAAATTAGCCTCAGCGTTTTTGCGCTTATTCTAAAACACAGTGAGCGATAAGCATTTAATCTCTCAAACGCATTGTGGACAATTTTTCACTGTGCATGTAAACATTCTTAATGCTATGGACATCATATATGACCCACAATGCATATAACCTTTAATTCATGCTCTTTCTTACTCAGGATCTTGAGTTATGTTTCTTTCTGTTGTTATGCTATTGGTCCAAAAGGGGCATAATTTCATAGAACTGCCTTAGAGTTAACTGGAGCAACATATCCTCCAATTATAATGAGAACAAATATTCATTCTTTTGAAATGGAATCACCACAACGAGTTACTCCAGTTTCTAGAGATTTGCAAAACAGCCTTCGGCTTCTTAAATTCGCTAAGAAAAGAGCCTCAGGCTGGTGATGCTCTTCCTCTCAGCAGCAAATGGTATATCCATCCCCCAAGTACTCCCCCTCCAGTGCCCTCCTTACATACTTCACAATTACCACAAAGAGCCTGTTGTCTAAAAACAGTAACTTTGAGAGAGTGATTGATGCCTGAAGAGAGAGAGAAAAAAAAAGAGAGACACGTATGTTTGGCAGGGGCAGTGAATTGTAGGCAACATAACAGCGTTATGCTTCTCCACAGAAATCATACATAATTGTGAACGACTATAATTGCACATTACAGTTATTTTAAGGAATATTGAAAGTAGGACGGCAGGGTTCTGTTTCGTAACACTTAATGCCATCCTTCACACTCAAGTGGACCCTCTCCAATCTATCAAGCCTGGAAATGCCAAACTATAAGGCTCAATGCACCACTGAACCGTAACTTCGCCGTTTAATGGAGGGAAAAAAAAAAACATTTTTACAGTGCAAGATCAAAGGAATATTACAACCAAGCAAGCTCAACGACAACAGTACTGCAGCATCTGTAGCCTAAGTGCATAAATGGTAGGTTTGCTGAATAATGATTTAATAAATGACCTTCTCGATTCAATTTCCTGATCAATGAAAGATAGAAATACTCTGAATTTCATTGCCTCAAGCTGGAGAAAGGTTTGTTTGGTTTCAGCCCAAATCAAAAAGCATAATTCACTATTAAATGGTACACTAGTCAACTGATATAATGTGACATTTGACTATTATCGGCTCAATTGTTAAGATTAATAGTTATAAAACTTTAAAGGGAAAATGTCAAACATATTTATAAGTATCTTGCAAAAACATTTTAGCCAGACTTGATTTTACTGAATTAAAAATTCCACTGACAAAAGGAAATGTTCCATTTACAGAAATATACAGTCCCTATGATGCACAAGCTTATGGGTTTACACGGATGAAATCAAATTGCCTTAATGAGGACAGCTGCTTTATAATTGGACATTCTGTACAAAAACTTCACAGTTGAGAAATCATTACTCACATATTGACAAACCAGTGGGCACTGCTGGTTAAATAATCATGAAACGGAAGCACCATTGAAGTTTTACACCTTCAAATTTTAACATTTTGAATGAAATTTTAATGTCATATCACAGTAGTAAGAGTTTTATGTTAACCCAGACTACATTTATTTGAGGGAAAAAAAAACCCCCCATTAAAACAGTAATATTATTACAGTTAAAAACAATGGTTTCCTGTTTTACTATATTTTACAATGTAATGTATTCCTGTGATGCAAAGTTCAATTTTCAGCAGCTATTACTTCAGTCTTCAGTGTCAAATGATCCCTCAGAAATCATTTGATTTCTCAAACAACTCTTATTAGAGTTGAAAACATGCGTTGATTATAATTATTATTGTGTAAATCATTTTCTTCTGGATTTGATAAAGTTGATAAGAACGCCATTTGTTTGAAATACATTTTTTGATCAATTTAATGTATCCTTGACAAATGAAAATATTAATTTCTTTATTTAAAAAAAAAGAGATAAAAAAAAAACCTAACCCTAAACTTTAAGCAGTAATGTATATACAATACCTGCTATGAATGCAAACTGGCTTATGGCAATACTTCTTGCGATAGTGCACAAACTATTCACCTAAAACTTTTTTCGATGCAATTCAGGCTACACATAGTGAAAAATACACCCTAACCTCAGTCGTTCAAGGCAAGACCAGAGGAATTTGAGCACTTTAAACATCCTGTTGCTCTCTTTTTCCTTTCCTTAAAATCGTTGCCATTTTTAAAGCCAGGAAGCAGTTTTGTGGAACGATGATAGAAAAATTGATTGTGAAATCTATTTAGTGTGGCTATCGATTTCCCCATAAGGGGAAGGAAGGCAGACCGTGTGAGTAAGATAATGGAATATGGAACGGGGGAGCAAGAGCCCAGAAATGGGAAGTGACACTGGTTAATGGAGCAGAACTGGGCTGTTTTAGGTGGGGTACGAGAGTGTGTGCACATACATCCGTGTGAGAGGTCCCCACAGCTAAAATAACACTCCACATTTTGCTCTGCATTTCAACTCACCCAGCTGACGCAAAAAATAAAATTTGGTCATTATTAACGCAATCTAATGTCGTTCCAAATCAGTTAGCAGTTATTTACCCAAAGGAAAAAAAAAGAGAGCATTTTTTAATCAGTTTTTATCTGGGAACACGTGAAAAAGTTAACAGGTTAAAACAGCATGAGGATGAGTTTGAAAAATAATCAATTTTAGATGAATAAAACTGCCATTTATTATTGCATGGGAAAATTTCCATTTCAAATAAATGTGGTTTCATTACTCAAAGAATCCTGAAAAAAGTATCACGGTTTTAAGCACTACAACTGTTTTCAACACTAATAAGAAAAAATGTTTCTTGAACATCAAATACTGTAACATATATTGAAGGATCATGTGACACTGAAGACTGGAGTAAAGGCTGCTGAAAATGGAATTAAATTACATTTATAAATATATTAAAATTAATTAATCTTGGTGAGCATATTGACCCCAAAGTTTTGCTAACATATATATGAAAGGTGGATTCCTACCACCTGCAGCAGCATTGTTGTAAATCCCCAGACCTCTTACAATTCCTGTTCCACATCACTGGACAGACACAGATTTTGTCAATGACTTACATTGGAAAGGAAGAAAAGTCGGTCTGGAAGTGCAGTGAACACACACAATATTGACGAGACAATGAGCAGCTAGACAGCACTGAACACACTGCTGCTACAAAAGTGACTGTCACTTCATTTAAAATCATTCACAGTTATTTAAACAGTCTGGCCATAACTACTGTATAATAAGTGAAAACAATGAGCTGTCATTCCTCCTGTGTGACTGGTATAGGACTCATTGTACATGCAGAGCTAAGCTGTGTCATTAGCAGTCAATGCATCAAGCTATTTCAGGATTTCTAATAAGTATTTATCATTGGGGGAATCTTACTTAATGAAATTCACATTATTGTCTCTGCATTCATGACATCGATGGATGACTATATGAGCCTGGCTGCAAAAAAATAAAAAAAAATAATCTAATAGCCTGAAAGTACTAGCAGGCAACCTGGACACATGTGGTCAAATCATTCCTTCATGCACTGTCAATACCAGTTTCTCAATCACCACATCTTTCTTAGAGCCACATATTGTAAACAATGTTGGAGAAAGAGTCAGAGTGGAGAGAGAGAGAGAAAAAAAGTGAGCACTCATAAATATGTCAGTCTGGTGCCTACACAAACTAAAACTGTCAGTGTAAACAGCATGTAAAGGAGGAGAGAGTATGAATAAACCATAGAAAGACCGAGAGGAGGAAAATAAATCACAATGATTTTTTTCTCTTCATCACAAGATCAAAAAGCATGACAAATACAAAGAACATGTAAAACTGAAGCTTGAAACACAGAGGGCATTTAAGGGTCTCGTCCTTCTACGAGGACATTGAGCCATTTATGTGTGAACCTCTCAGTGACCAGCTACTGCCAGTTTAACAGATCTAATCTGATGGTAGGCCATTACAGCGAAGACCTGAGATGGTGAGAGATTAGAGGTGCGATTAGAGGAAGAACCCAATTATCCCTCAGCATGAGACTGACCCCTCGAGACACTTCCGTTATTGATTTCCAATTACATCACTGCGTCTTCCAATGGACAAGTCTGATAGACAGAAACAAGCAGAATTTCATGCAGAGTTCACATGGTCACAGACACATTAAGCATATGAAGAGTTACATTTCAATGAACAGAATGTGTGCTATGATCAAATTTAGGATTTTTTATGTGGAGAATACAAAAAATCTAAATAAAGGCATGATTATTCAAAAGCTTTAAGGACTAAAGTCAAAAGGCAGCAAAGCATCTTGTTACCACTAGAGATTTGAAATGATTCTTTACAAACTGAAAGGCTGATACTGCCTCCTTGTGGTAGAAAAAAAAGGAAACTTACCGTTTCTCTTTGGTAACCTGAAATGTTTGCTACAAAGACAGTTACAACTAGTGCAGAAGTCGATTTATGCTCTGAAATAAATTATCAAAATAAATTGTGAAGCTGCTAGTAAAACAGAAAAACAGCATTTATTCCCATTGGTTACATTACTTATTTTACAGTTAAAAAACAAACAAAAACTACTGTTCAGATTAAATCTGAGCAGAAACCAGGTTTGGATAAAACAACAAACAAAACAACCAAAAAACTTCATTATATAATTGCATTGGCTTAGGATGAATTTGTTTTCGATTCCATACTGTGAGGTATAATGGCAGTGAAATAGCAGTGTTTGTACCACACAAAACAGTTCAAGAAATTTAGATTGATATCCTCAAAAGTTCAATAACACAGCATTTATTAGAAAAAAGCAAAGCTAGTCTTATGGGTTTACTGCGTGTGAAAGCTCTTTCACCCTCTAATGGCTGAGAACAACAGATTTCCTTTTCAAAGAGTCCTCAATGGCTGCGCTTAATACACAGCAGAGACTGAATTCACTTTGTTACGGGAAACAACGCAGTACTAAGAAAAGTAGAGGACAATAATCCTAAAATCCCATATAACTCTAGTAAATTTTACTTAACACTGCCAAAACTACAGATGACCATTTTGAGAGGAGGAAAAAAAAAAAAAGTATGGCAGACTTTGCTTTTAAAATACCTTTTTCCATAAATGTCACCTCACGCAGTTCTTTAACCTTCATAAAACAGGCACGTGTGTGGATGAGAGGCAAAAGACTGAACAGAGAGCACAAATTGTCCTCAATCATACATGAGATCTGTTCAGGTATAGAAAAACAAAAACAATGGAAGGAAAGAACTGAGCATCTTCAGAAACCAAAGGAAGGGTTAGGAAGCAAAAACCATGGCCATTGGCCTAACTACACTTTTCTATTGTACCTCCCATACATGAAAAGTTGATTTAAGACTTCACATCTGTAATACAATTGGTTCTCTCAATATAGCACAGGAATGACATGTGACTGATCATCCCAGTAGATGTCATCTACCAAGACTACGTTTCATAAATAAATAAATATTCCCATATAATCTGCTTAAAGCACCTGTCCAAAGAAAAACCCTTCACCAGGCATACTAAACATCACACAGGAATTATTCCTAGAGCTGTAGTTTTTAAGTGCTTGAAATCTGCAAGGGGGAAAAAGAAAAATGACATTATATTCTTCTAAAATAAAGTAAAACCAAAGTTTAAACTGAAAACGCTATAGCAAACTATCCGGTCTTTTTAAAGTAGTAAAAGTTAAGATTTTAATTGTTTATGCAGGCACAAATACTGAAGCCATGCATTTCTTCTGGGTCTATTATTATTTTTGACCCATGATTCACATCATGGCAGCTAACCCTCTCCTTCACCTTACAGAAAGCAGATGCAAAGAGATCACGTTTTGTTAAGCTAGCAAAACAATGGCGAACCATCAATACGAGGCCAGTTTCTTTAAATTACATTCTGTACATTATTTATACTTGATTTGTACTATACAATATAAACCATCATCACAGATGCACTGTACTATTACACCGACACACTGTGCTTTCATTTTAGCCCAAAAATGGTTTGTCAATTTCCCCACCTTCTTCTGTATAAGGGAACATTTTTTAAAACTAGTGGGCATTTATAATACATGCGTGACTTTAAGATGTTTCGGTCATGCTATGAAGGTTTTAATGACCTTCTGTATAACCTGGCCACAGCCTGGGCAAGGAGCATGAAATTTGTGCAGCTTGCGGGCACAGGGGAAACAGGTGATCAAGTGAGCTGTGCGGCCGTGGATGATGTTGCCGTTTCGTGGCCGCACTCGGCACAGTTTGCAGGGTTCCAGTATGGCCTCTGGTTGGCATTCCGTCTCCATGTCCAGCGTGTCCTGGCTGTCTCCCTCCGAGCTCTCCTGTAAGTGATGGTGAAGCTGGGAAGGACCCTTTCCTTTAGACGAGGAAGCGGACGATGGGGGGATGTTTCTAGCGACGTGGTGTGAGGGGAGGACGACGGGGTCAGACACAGTCCTAAGGCAGTCAGGCATGTCGATTCCATCATCATCCTCCTCGTCTTCATCCCTCTCAGGACGTGAACTGGAGGCGGGGATGTCTGGCACGGAGATGGAGTGCACAAGACGAGGACAATCCTTGTACCAGTCTTTCCGCAGAGCCCAACAGCGCATACAATACCTCTGAAGAGGGGTGTTAAATTTACGGCACTCTGAACACTGCCATGCATCCTGCCAGAAGAACAGGTCATTTGAATTAGATATGCCTTCCATGTATGTACAACTAATTTAGAACATAAACAGAAAAATACAGAGATGATAAATTCAAATATACACAAACAATTATTTAAATCTAACCCTATAAATATTAATTTCATTACACAAAACTATTCAAAATTTTGGGAGTTTGGGAAAAAAATTTTATTAAGCAAGCACGCATAAAATTGATCAAAAGTGACAGTTAAGACATTTATAATGTTGCAAAGGGTTTTTAATTAGAAATTAATCCTATTCTTTTGAGGCTTTTATTCAAAGAATCCTGAAAAAACAAAATCACTGTTTTACTGTTCGTTTGATTTTTTTTCTACAAAAAAAAAAAAGCAGCAAACCGTTTTTAAAATATTAATATAATAAGTGAAAAGAAGGTTTCTTGAGCACCAAATCAGCATTTAATAATAATTATTTCCAAAGGATCATATGACACTGAAGACTGGAGTAATGGCTGGTGAATTCAGCTTTGCCATCACAGGAATACATTACATATATTCAATATCTAAAATATATTAAAACTGAAAATAATATTTCACAGTACTACTGTTTACACTGTATTTTTGATCAAATAAATGCAGACTCATTGGGCAGAAAAGATTTCTTTCAAAAACAGTAAAAAAGAGTCTATATTTTAGGTAGGTAAGTCAGTATCAGTATTGGCCATTTAAAAATGGTTAATCACTAATAAAGAACAACAAAAGCACTATTTTTCTTATACGTATACCTGTGTGGAGATCTCAGTATCAGTGTCATCACTTAAACACTGAGAGTCATCATCCCGATCTTCTTGCATCTGAAAGTGAAAATGAATTGCATGTAGCTCATAATGACGACTCAATCTTAAAACGATACAGTCAATAAAGAAAAAACAACATAGAAAAAGTAACATTACCTTTCTGTCATCTTTACTATCTTTCCCGGTCTCCTCTTCTTCATGTGGAGACTCTGCGTCACTTCCCTGCTCCAGCACTGCCTCCTTCATCTCCACACTCACTTGCTCGCTCTCTGCCTCATTCAGGAACCAAAGATCATCTGTGGTGTCAGAAACAATGGCCGTGTCCTCGTCCTGTCCGGGAGAGAGCTGTTCCCTCAGTCTAGTTGTGTGACAGTCTCACTACAATGACTTAACTCCAATAAGACTATTGAGTTTTTTTTTTTCTAACTCTTGTTTTTCTTCATGAAAACAACCATATGAATTACGTTCTGGGTATCGTGCCCTCTTACTTGATTGGTGTGAATATCAGTTGAACAGTTGCTCCGGCGAGTGTAATTACTTCGCAGGTTACCCAGAAACCACCAGGGCAACCCAGAAAGGTCCCACTCTTCCAGAGTAACATCCAGCTTTGGCCGTTTGCAAGCAGACCTGGGCAAGCCATCTAAGGAATCTGTAAAGATAAATCAATATCTGATCTTAAAATACATATTCCGATGAGTGATAACAATATTCATTACATTGTCTAAAGTGTGTTTGGTGGTTCATGCTGACCTTCATCAGGATCACGTGGCCTGCGTTGTGAGCAGCTCTGCGTTGCACCAGTGCTGGAACTACCAGCAATGAGAGCCTGTTCAGAGCTAATCGACCCACTGGAAACCTATATGTAAGGGAAAACTGGAATCAGCATACAGTAATGACGTGACACTCGGTAGGACAGCAGTTCCTTCACAGCAGGTGCCCGTGGGTGTGGCAACAAAAGGCCAAGTTCTCACAAGTTGAGGAAGGGGGGGGGGGGATAGGACGTTTCTAAAAAGGCTGCTTAGGATGGGTCACAAATGACGGAGATATTAGACACCGCTGCAGCTGTAAGTGCAAATAAATTAGCAACAAACAAGTAGACACCTGGTATCTAAATTACATCTCACCAATAATACTAGTAATGTGTAATTACTAGTTAAAAAAAAAAAAGCCAATCCAAAATGATAACACCTTTTAAAGTTCATATTATTAGCATAAATCACTCAAAGCCTTTCTAATTAAGGTCTAGCACAAATTAGCACAAATGCATGACGGTACCAGGTACCTCATCCCAGACTGCCTTTTCCAACTCCACCTAACTTCATTCCGCCAACTCACAACCGAAAACCGTCATGCCAATGGTGTTAAATGTGGATGGGAGTATGACAGAGGGGAAAGGGGAGAAAAGGGCCAGTGAACTGAGAAGGAAGCTGCAGTCCTTCCGAAAGAAGCAACGACGCAGAGAAGGAAACTCTGAGCGACAAACAGAGACAGGTACTCTGTCCCCCAGCAGCCAGGCCCATGCTGGTGGCTTCTCCGGAAGGACCACCAGGTCAAGCCGGCCGTGGGGAAGTACAGAGACGGTGCCACTCTGTACAGATACGGCTGGCGGAGACAGCTGCCACCCTCCCCTTTGTGGCAAACAAGCTACTGATCATGATGCAATTCTACAAACAAAAATTGCATTGTAGCAAAAGTCTGAGCAAATACAATGCACAGAAAAGATATGAAAGCTTGAGGAAACAATAACAGACATTAAAGTAACATTGATTAGAGCGTACATTTAAAAAATGGAAAAAACTGACAAATGTAAAAGGCTGTAAGTACTGTATGGTTGCTGAAAACGCAGCCATATAATGAAAAAAAAAGAAAAAAAGAACAATACATTTTGTACCCAAAATGCCCTGCATAAAGCACTTTTGTCAGCCTTTCATTTAAAAAGAAATCACAGAATTAATCAATAAATTAGATTAATCATGACAAGATTCATTTGATTTTCTGATCAATTGTTTGCCATGAAGAGGAGTAGAGGACACTGTTTCTCCTGTGCACCATGCTGTAGTTTTACCTGACCAGGATCTTCACTTGGAGACTCATTAGAATCCTTGCAGACTGAAAGATTCTTTGCTGCATCTGTATTTCAAATAAGACATAGTAACAAAACAAACAAAAGAAAAAAACCTGCCCTTTATTCACCAAGCACACCTCAAGCACACTTGGCCCAAATGTAACACCTGAATCTGTGGTGGAAAATGGTGTTTATAATAAATATGATTTTTATTATTTCATCTTTTATTTAACCTAGTCAAGTATATAACTTGAAGTCAAGATTCTGTATGAAGATTGAACAGTACACTAACCTGATAATACAATGACAAATTTAGGGGGAAAAACAAAAAAATAAGTTTTTACATGCCCACTGTAGCACACACATCACATCACATCACATTCACACACACACACACACACCTTAAAATGAAAGGTGGGGCTAATCAAAATGAGAGAAAGTAAGAGAGTAAAAGGGCTAAATGACAGCATGACAAGTCATTCAAGATCATTCAAAATATGCATCTCCGCGAGATCAAATTCAACACGAAGAAGAATGGACTTACCCAAATTATTCAAAATAAACAAATTCCTCTTCAACATCTCATACACAGGGCTATGAATGGAAGAAAAGAAAGATGTAAATATCTGATATATGTTAATTATTTCGAGGTATTCAGAGTTAGCTGTTAAAGGGGTAATTCACCCAAAAAAGACCACTCTGTCACCATTTACTCAATCTCATGTTGTTCTAAACTTGCATGACTTTCTCTCTTCTACAGAACATAAAAAGATATTTTGAAGAATGTTGGTTTTGGTGACAAGTGACTTCCATGTAAGGAATAATTGACGACGGGCCGCTGAATTATTAGAAAAATAATGCACACCCGAGGTGGTGATGCAGCCACGACGCGAAGTGTCAACGGTCCGGAGTCAATTATTCCGCTTATACTACGGTTACCACACCTCAAGACATCGATCAGATGATATATTTCAAGGGATTTGTCCGGTTTTTGTACTTAAATCGCTATTGTGAGTAGGATTATTTCTTCCGCATCTCGTCCAACGCCTCCCTTGCTAATTCCAAAACGGCATTTTAGACCTAGTAACGGAGGCTTGAGCCGTTGATAGTAGACTAATGCAGTTAATACAGTTAATAACTAAGTTATGAGAGACAGAGAGAGAGAGAGATTGCGCGTGCGTGAATTAGCCTGAGTCTGTCTCTCATCAGTGTTCGGCAGCAGCGTCCCTACTAGTGAAACTTTAAGTTCATTTTCCCCACGAACAGTGCCGTTGTTATCTCACTTCGCTTGTGAGAAATGTCATGTTCTTTTAAGTTGCTAAACTATTTACTGACAAAGTCGTCAAAGCAGCGCTACAACATTAGCGCTTATGTTTCCATGTGTGTGTGTAAACTGTGTGTGTCTGTAAGGAAAAGAGAGCGGGAGAAATAGAGTATGTGCTTTACGTACATAAAATGTAATTTTGTGGCAAAACATGGAACTGATCTGTCGTTTTTATCCCATTGGTTACTATACTTATGTGTTTGGCCAGTGTCGTTGTGGGTTTTGCTTATTTTGCTGTTGGAAGACCTTTTGAAATAACTGAAATCATTTGGCGAAGTGATATGGAATTGTAAGAGCTGCCTGGAACTACGTTCGCCGTGCGTTTCCCTGAAAATAATTGCACACCTTAGAACGTTCGTCAGCCAATCAGATTCAAGCATTCAACGGCCCAGTAGTATAATTATAGATATTTGTCCAAACATATTCTTTTATGTTCCACAGAAGTCGTCAGACAGGTTTGGATCAACATGAAAGTGAGTAAGCGCCCCCTTGTGTCAATTTGGAAACATACTAATAACTAATCAGTTGATAATGTACATTTTCATATATATGTATGTATGTATGTGTGTGTGTGTGTTTGTTTGTTTGTGTGTAATATCAGCCAACCAACTGGCTATCTAGATATATAATCCTGACTCGAATGAGAGACATCTTTCTGTTTTCTCTTCCATCAGTAGCTATGAGCTTACCTGGGGTTCTTAACAGAAAAGCTCCCCACTTCCAGTAGCTCTCCAAGTGGGTCATCTTGACAGTGGACAATGTGCTGTCTCTGTTTGTCATACAGTTCCTTCATCATAATGTACTGACCCAGGTAGTGCATGACCTAATTAAAAACACCGCCATTACTAAATGTACCTTATCAAGCTTTTCAAATTCTTATCTAAAGCATGTCAATAAGTAGAGGTCAGCATTTAAACACTCCTCACCTCCTTCAGGGTAAACACCTCCTCCCGAGCACCTGCTACTCTCAGGATCTGCAGCAGAGGTGCTCTGGGGTGGACCTGCAGAAATCAAAAACCCACGTTTAACAGTATGAAGCCTACACTGGTTGATGAGTACTTTTTGTTTTAGTAAGCAAGCAAAACGCCTTTTATAAGTGTAAAAATGTCCGCTTTCAGGTTGTGGTATACTTATTTTTGCTATGAAATCTTGTTCACGATCTTGAAATTGTATAAAGTAAATTTAAGAATAAGTTAGTAATACTTCAAAATAAACATTTACTGGACTGAAGCAACTTTTACTGACTGGTTTATTGAATTACCCATACATCATTATTATTTATTTATTTGTAGAAAAACCATGTTAAAATGCAAATACCAAATATGATACAACAGGCTTTTGAGAAATGTTTATTTGTACAGCTCTCAATAAACATTGTATTGCATTATATGTCTGTCCTCTTAACTAAAAAATTACTTAAATATCATCTTAAGCCGTATTTTTGGAAGACATAAAGACAATGGAATATCTATAAGCATAAAAGTCTCATTGATTTAGATTACAAGCTATCAGACTTTCATCTTATTAACCGAATCCCACTAAATTGCATGTTTTTGCTCAGTTTGGGCATCTGAATAAAACTGAGGTGTTTTTTTTTAACAAGTAAGAGCTCCATATTCTCACAATATCATACATGGGCCTGCTCTATCAAATGACACAAAATATAAAACACATGTACATTAACTTTTTAAAAACATATTTTGTCTGTTCAACAAACAGTTCCATTTCTTAAAAAAAAATCGTATTATTTCATAAGTCAGGCTTTACAGGGCTAAATGAACTATAAAACCTCAAGAATGAGAGTTAATATATCGTAAAAGTGCATATCTATTGCTCACCTGAGTCCCTTCCCCTGGAAGGGTCCTGCATGAAGAGCTTGACCCCGTTAACTGAGATGATGATGATGACAATGAGGTCATGATTGACTTAAGAACTGTGAGGAAACATATTTATATTCAGAACAACGCCAACGTCTGTTTTATTTATACCAACAAAGAGCTGTCTTTCAAAACCTAGTGAGCTGTCTACCTAGACTGCATTTCTGGACATCATAGATGCTTCTTCGTTCAAATTGAGAATGACAGCACAATAGAAATAAAATACACGTCAATAAGATATATACAGCGCACTCGAGTGCTAACCATGTTACAAAAAAAAAAAAACCCAAAAAACCCCCCGAATAAATAAAATTAAAATTCATGTACTTTCCTAAGGGCGTCATATTGTAGCCGCCAGCTAACTACACAAAAACAATCATTTCTATACCATTTCACGCGCATAAGGACATGTTGGAGACGAAAATGACTTTACTTACCATTATCCTAGTTCTTGCATTTGCATAATAAGGTAAACTGTGATAGTTGGCTGGATTAATTTCAATTTTCCGAGACTGAAACGAGGTTGCTAGGCTAACGTGCGCGAGCTATCAGCGCGCGACATTCAGAAGCAAAAGAGCCGTTAATGTTTAAACTAGACCTCGCATGATCGTGCTGGTAGTGCATTAACACTCACCGTGTTATCTGTGAACGATTACATGGTTTCCAGTTTTTAAATAAAACAGAATTTGATTAAAGAAAGGGAGCGGTTGTGTTGGTTTTTTTGAACAGTTGCAGTCAGTTGAAGTTGACGTGATGTATGTCATCATCGGGTTGCCAGACCTCATGCGCAGTTCCCTTTTTTCTAATTCACAAAGAAAGCAAGTTCTTGGTTGTGTCTAACGGCGGCGCTATAACGACCTTTACTTTACTGCAGTTCCCATTCCCAAGTCTACTGGGCATCTTTGTTTTGATCTTTTATGTTTATATGTTATGTTTTTTTCTGGTGTATTATATATGTATTAGGTAGTACAGTATTTTTTAAAAAATGCTATTTTAATAAAATATTAGAATAAAATATATTTATAATTCCAAATAATAATAATAAAAACAATTATAATAGTAAGAATGAAACGTTTAGCCAGGGTTTTTTTTTGTTTGTTTTGCTCTAGGTAGCATAGATATGTATATTTATTCTAGGCAGTGGGTCATCTGGGGTAAGATGGCCTCTTTGAATAATTTTGCAACTTGCGTTCATTCGTTTTTTGATTTAATATTGAAAACAGAAACATGAGAAAACGACACCTTGTAGCTGCACGGAACTGAAGAATACTTGACGGCACCATTTGATCTTTGCTTGACCAATCAGCGGAAGGGGCATGTAAAAACGAAATAAATAAAAAAGTATATAAAATTAAAAATATATTAATTTATTAATTTATTTAAACCGGAAAAACGAAAAAGATGCCCTTTTCTCAGGTTTCTGTTTTCGATATTAAATCAGAAAGTGAATGAACGCAACCTACACGGACCTTTCGTGCTGAATTAGTACATTTCTCTATTTATTTCCCTTAACACATTGGCTGATGCATCATCTTGCACATGCTGAACATGCTATATCTTAATATTTAACATTTTAAAAATAAACGCACTTTTTTTTTTTAAATAACACTACATCATACACACACATACAATAGATTTTCTATATGCATTGTGAGGAAGTCAGACAAAACATTTTAATAGTCACTGTAGTAACACACTCTTCTAACGTTTTCTAACTAATCACATGTAAACGGGCATTTTTGCCTAGATTTCTTCCTTTAACAAACTGAATGTTTTTTCCAAAATAAATAAATAATAAAGAGTCAAAAATGACATTACAAGAAACAAGGACATGAGCCTCATTGTATTTCAAATTCTAATGGCTTTATTTATATATATAGATAGATTTGTATATATATATATATATATATATATATATATATATATATATATATATATATATATATATATATATGTATGTATAGTTTATATAATAACTTTGACTTCAATTGCTTGATTATCCTTTTTTCAATTTTGTTCTGTTAGATTTAAACGACAGGACAAAGAACAAGGCATTCCACATGATCATATATTACAAAAAAGTAAAGAAAACTTGAATGTGTGCACATCACACACATACATTACATAGATAATACACTTGCGTTAGTATAAATAACGAAATATGGGCATGACTGAATTCAGTTCGACAAAAAGCAAGCGTACAGAGAGAAAGAGAAAGGAAGAGAGAGAGAGAGCATTGTTATGACAGCTAAGAGAATAATAAATAATTCATATTTTAATCCAATGAATCTGTTGCATAGTTTGAAGCAAGCAGGACTGACATTTCAGCATGATAATGATTCTCACAAAAGCTAAATGAAAGAAAGGCTCAACAAAATCTGGATTTTTTTTTTTTTTTTGCCAGTTAAAACACACACTGACTACAGACACCGTTGATGACTGTCAGATCAAGATCTTTTCCTCTAGCACACACGCACACTTTGTTGTCTGAATCCAAAACACATACTCAACTATTCACTCCAAGTGCGCGTTGACAATTAATGAAATGGTAATTCAGCTGTTTATGGTGATTTTTCTCATTCATGCAGCGTTAAGATTGACACAGCTGGGTCAACTTTACATGAATTTAGCATGGCTCAAAATGAGCTCAACTCACACTTTGACAATGGAAAACAAACCAAGTAAGTGTACACTACTTTCCCACAAGAACATTTTGAGTCAACTTCTCATCATTAGACACAGATTCAGTAACAGTGTATCCCCCTACTGTCACTTATAGCCCTTAAAACTACATTACATTAGGTGAGCACATATTCTCTGGCATCTTAAAGAGACTGTAAACAGACAAGACACTGGGACACATAGGGCTTTTTAGATTCACCAGTCAACATTTTCAATTAAATTATGCAAAGTAAATGCAAAACATATTCACTTTCAGTTGGAATCAATTGAGGCTGCCAAACTTTCCCAAAACCAATGATCAAAGACACGGTTTTCTCATTTTGAATCAATTACTCAGAACTAAATCAATCAGACACAGTGGTGCAGGTTGTCCATGTGGTCCATTGGCACTTCTGTGATCCTAGAGATGTAAAAATCACAAAACACTACATTTCTGTATCTATAAAGTGACTGTAAACAGGTTTTTTTCCAACATTTTGTCCCTCGCTAAGCAAAGCCCTTGTCCTTCAAAGAGATCTTGTTCAGTAAAAGTATTAAAAGTAACACATAAACCTAATTTGAATAGCTTAAGTCATTAATGACATGAGAATAAATGGTTTGATCTAAATTCTTAAAAATAATGGTTGTTGGGGTTATAGTGATACCATAGAAGAACCATAATTTAGGGTTTTTGTAGAGGCCATTCACACAGAACGCGTTTTAGCTTTGAAAAACATGAGACACATGCAGTGGAATGGTAAAAATGCAAGGCCTCGTTTTTTATAAAGATGAACCCTGCCCTTACTTTAACTTGAGCACTGCATTTTTATAAAGCCATCTAACAAGTTTGCATACACAATGGAATTTAGTGCAGTGGAATGGACGCATTGTGTGTGAATAGCCTCTTGGTATGATGAACATTTGAATAATCTTCTACAGAACCTTTCTTTCACTATAAAGAACCTTTGTGGAATGGAAAGGTTCCATGGATTTTATGGAACCATAGATGCCAATATACAACCTAATTTTAAGAGTGCATTTCACATGCATTAATAAAAAAAGACAGCTGCGTTTTTGGATTGAAGACTACACGTTCATTGGCTAATGGAAATAACTAAACCTAACTTGTATGAGTTTATTAAACAATGCTCTTTCTCTCTCAAAGCCCTCAAATAGAGGAAAAGAGGGGGAACAAAGAGAGTAAAGGGAATCAGTGCATTTCAGGAAAGTGAGATGGGGACTCAAGTACGACTGTTGCCTACCTTGAAAACGCAAGTCCTTCAGCTTTACTGCGCTAGCGTCTTTCATCTTTGATGGATCATGCATGGATGAGAGGGAGCTGTCTGGTAACCCACACAATAAGGTGATGGAACATCAAAGCACGTACCACTCTGCAATTAAGCAGTTCAATCGACAGCCACTGCTTATGGCTATAAAAGTAATGAAACGAAGCCAGAGCGAAGCGTAACTGGTAAAAAGAGCAGAGATGGTTCAAGCACATACTCTGGCAGTCATTCCCCAATTCCCATGTCCCAGTAATTAGGAAATTTAATGGAGTAGTGCTCTCTCGTGATGTCTAGACAAGAAACGAGATGCTTTCATCTCCTCGGTACGGAACATTCTTCTCTGAAACAGCATCGAGTCAGTGTGTGTTTCCTTCGCAGAGTCTATCGATGTGTGAGTGTGCGTGCGTGCGTGTGTTTGTGTGTCACATTCATTCTGGAAACAAGTAAACATTTGGGGACGCCTCATTCCATATGTAATCATGCAGAACATTGAACACACATATTGAACAATTACAATTTTTTCCAATGCAGTTTTTTTCCCCAAGTACAGCGTGGTTTAAGCTACACAGGACACTAAAAATACCAATCGCACCAGGTTGTACATATTGCTTTGAACCACCAATTTGTTTATAAGTAATGCATGCCACATCGATGATATTATGTTTACACAAAAATAACACCAGTGTATATTACTGTTTCATATGAATTACAGAAATCAGATGTTCTATTGACTGCTTTCCCTGCAATCAAATACAATTTTCATTTCACTCAACATCAGATGTAAATGGACTAAATATATGCAAAATAAGTGGTTATAACTTAGTTATATTCCAGTTTTAAAACAATCTTTTATTTACAGCTGTGGTGTATCATTTCCTCCTGTCCCCAACCAAGCAAACAAGAACTGTCAGACAACTTCAGTAGAGCAGTAATGCGTTAAAATTCAAAGTTATTGCACGACACCTTGAAGCGATTCTCAGTTTACACAATGCAAGAGAGAAAAACATGTGCAACAACAGAAATTGCTCTAAAGAGCTATTAAAGGGAACCAGAAAAGAAAAGAAAATGAAAGACAATAGCTTTGATCGTTTCCCCCTTTTTTTCCCCACATCCATTCTGATCACGTAATGAAAAAAATAAAAGTGAAGGGGGCATATTTTAGATCCTTGTGGGACAGAAATATCCAAATACGAATGAAATCCAGTTATAAGTTATACCAAATGAACAAGAACAAAGACATAAGTCAGAACTGACTGTACAAAGCAACACTTTGGCAGAATTTATATAAAGCTCTAACTGGAAACCATTCGACTGCTTCCACATCAAGTCAAATATATTTGTACTTTCGTGTAACACACAGTACGTATGCTTCATTATATCCAGAGCTGCGTGTGACAAAAATGATTTCACAAAGACAAATCAAAGTTAAAATGATGACAACACAGAGAATACGTGCTGTAATAATCTCCATAGCCGACACTTTGCCACTTTAATGGGTGATACAGAAGTCTCACAGAAAATAAATGAGGTTTTATCAGTCTAAATGAACATAGAAGTTGAGTTTGAAAACCTCAAAACCTTAATTAACATTTCCCACTGTAGTCCAACAGATTCCAATTAGGTGGCAAATCAAAATATTTTACACACATCTATCTGGCGCTGCAGGTTTGGAGTACGCTATTCAGGATAAGGCCATTAAATGTTCACTCTTTTGTTGACAACTCAACCAGACCCCTTGACTTTACAGTAAACACTTAACTTTCTCAGCTCGGACATTAAATCTGACACCGCATGTGGTTACAAACGTGGCATTAATATTTATATATGTATATATATATATATATATATATATATATATATATATATATATATTTTAATAAACTGCAATATGTACTCAACTGCTTATTTTACTAATGTGTCATGTCACCAAACTCTCTGGCCTATACACCTATATTTATATATTTTCCCAAAATATTAAAAAGTACTTAATATAAAAATACAGAACAATTGTAAAAAAGGAACAAAACATTGAGTTTTATATGAAATTCATGCATGCTTCCCCCACAATAACATACCATGTTCCACTTAAGTGAAAAAACAAAAACTGCCAGTAGGGGGAAGTACAGCATCAGCCGACTGCTGTGGAACCATTCCGTAAACATTAAAGTGGTCCATCTAGGTTTTTTTTTTCCTTTTTTCTTTAGGCAGTGACTCTCGTGTGTTTTTCGAATTTGGTTGGAAATACAAAATAAACTGCAAAAACAATGGGATAGAAAAGAACAATCTATAAAATATGGCTCTGAGCAAGTAGAAAAAGGTGTAATTTGAGGAATCCATCGAACCTAGATTGGTATGAGCGGAAGGTCGGTCTATGGCAGTAGTATGTTTCGGCTAATAAAAAGCACATGTCGTTGAGGCCGCACTCTTAAGAAAACAGTCCAATTTAGTTTGTCATCCAGGCTTCAACAGAGCTCACAGGGTCCAACAGAGGCCCTTGCTGCATGCTATTGTGTGTTGGAGTGTGTTTTCTTTCTTTTTCTTTTGTTTGGAAATAGCAAAAGCATGCTTACTACGTGCAGTATCCTTACCCTCACAGGCTAAGTTCAGGGATGGGATTTCGGCGCTCTACCAGTGACGTCTGAGTAACTTGGAGCTTACGTGGAGCACAGCCTGATGTTAGAGAACAAGGAGAACACCTAATTGCAGAGCTGAGGTGAGAAAAAGACTGGATTTGAAAGTACACACATACAGAATCCCCTCTATCGCATTTTTTTTTTTCTAAAGAGGAAACAAGAAAAAGGAAAATTCTATTCATTAGTCGTTATATCCCATAAAGGTTAGTAATACAATTCCCATTCCCATACAATCAGACACAGATGAACCTAAAGACAGATACAAGCACACTATGATGAGGTGCTGTACCTTTGATAAAGTACTTGGTCAATTAACTGGGCATTCGTTTTGAGGCAGATGAGCATTAACAAGAGACTAGAGATGCCCATTGGGTGTGATTTCCATGAGATGATGTGCAGGATGACCCTCCCTGCCCCCTTATAAGCCAATCAGGTATTCTTAACTCGGCTATCGAATAAATTTATTATAGTCTTTTATTCTGCTAACGTTCACTATAGCAGCCTTACATCTGTACATATAAAGTGACAGAACACCCAAAATGAGCCTAACAGCATAGCATGTGTCAATGTCTGAAAACATGACAAGAATGTAGTGTCTGAACTACTTAAAACGTCCATTAGAGCATAAAATCTTTAAAAACTAAAAGAACATGGGTAGCTTCACTGCCATGTTTTTCAAACCACCTTAAAAACAGAGCAAACTGAGAGAGAGAGAAAAAAAAAAAAAAAAAGAGAGAGACAAATCTATTCAAATAGCAACTGAGTGCATGAATATAATCGGCTGTATCAGCAAAAAACGAGACAAAACAAAAAAAACAAAACAAAAAGAACTATGTAACTGAGAGTCCTGGGACAAATAACAAAAATGATTACAGCATTACACAAGACCAGAGACATGACAATATAAAAATGAGAAAAATCACAACTGTAGAAGAGATAAAAACGCCAGTGAGAGGCTGAGAGAGGGCGTTTGCCGCAGCGTCGCCCTCTAGTGTGTAAGTTAGGCCATGTGTCACATGGGCTGTAGCACAGCCGCATGTACTTACAGAGCGCTGCTGCTGCTGCCGACACAGTGCAAGTCGAGAGGGGCAGAGGGGTGGGGAGGAAGGAGGAGAGGACAAAGGGATCGTAGTTGCCCCATCGGCCGCTGTAGGTGCTGCTGTCTCTCAGATGTGTATCAGCAGGGCTCCACCGGAGGAGTGGTGCACAGGTTTTAAAAACAGAACAAACAAAACAAAAAAGATGATTTCGGGGCAGTTGCGCTGGAGAGCGATGGGAGGATCACACAGAGAATTCGTGGCTGTGAAGAGAGCGTTCCGGGGGTTCGCCGCCACCTCCGTTTCTGGAAGAGGAGGGGAGGTGCTCGATCTCTACACAGCCCTCGTCTATCGTGGGGACGCGGGGTTCCTCCTCGGAGAGGGGTACAAACTCAGGGTGGGACATGAAGTTATGGATGGAGCTTCTTGATTCTGGCTTCTCTAGGCCCTCGTATAGGGAGCTACGGAATGCGTTCACCACCTTAATCTGCAGCGAGGAGTTGGGAGACAGAAAGAGAAGAAGGAATTAGTGGGATCGTATTGGCACGGGGTCCACCTCAGAGCGGGACGCATTGGATCTGGAGGGGAACAAAAATATGGTCAGTGGTGGGAGATGATTTCATTTCCACAATAGCACTCAAGCTCCTTATGAAATATCAAACAAACAAATAAAAACCAACACAAAAAACAACAGCACAGACCGCTGAATTGAGAAACAGGGATAGAATGAAAACAAACCACGACTGTGATGCAATTTCCTATCTGGGGCAAGTGAACGAGGAAATCAGGCATAGCATAAAACCGTAAGTGGGACACATCCAAATCAATCACAAGCTTCGAAACGTTGCAAACAAAATGACCACAATCACAGAACCACTGTAAGACGAGACGGACATGCAACCAGTGTTTGTTCAATAAGCTATTTAGGAGCCAAAAATGGCAGATGTTCAGCATCACTTTTGGGTTTATGAATGCCTCTCAGTAGGGGTGGGCAATACAGCTGTTGGAACGCTACATTGGTAGAAATGGTCAACTGCAGAAATAGAGTATCGTGTAAAATGCTGCCACATGGTTAAAAAAAAGAAATGTGCCAAATCACATTACATTCAAGAAAGAAAGGAGGGAAGTTACTGTTGCTAACTCAAGCTTTCCTACAAACGTTTGTCTTCTTCAACCATGGCAAGAAACAATCAGGTTTAAATGACATCTGGATTAACTGACTATTCATAGCCAGTAAGTGCCACTAAAAGGACTCTACACTTCATCCACAAAGTCAAACTGGGTTTATAAATGTTTTCTTCAGAATTTATTTCTGTTTGAATTAATAAAAGCAATGCTGAGGAGATTTCAATAGATTTTTAACTGATTAATCACTTGTTGCATCGCAATGGGCATCAAACTTGGCTCAACTCATCTAAAAAGTGTACATTTTTAATAGAGGGCAACTGCTGGGAAAAAGATCCACAGAGAAATTGTTTTTGAGCAATCACTTCTAAACTATTAAAGACAGCGCTACTGTGAGCTACGAGATTTTGTTCTTTTTTAAATAATCATGTTTAACATGAGTTCATGGTGAAAACTACATGATTCAGCAAAAAAAAAAAAAAAAAAAAAAAAAAAAAAAAGTAATAAGTCAGGCGCTATATGCTTTCAAACTATGTAAATTTGTGTGTGTGTATATATATATATATGCAAATTTTGCAATAAAAGTAAAATAGTTTTATATACTCTCAATATCTTTAAAGTCAGTTGTTTTATATTTATCCATTTTTTAAAATTATGTCTTTCACAATGCTTCATGGGATTTTCAAATACTTTTTCTTTGAATTAAACAACATCATAAATTTCAGTCTATTCCTCACACAAACCTACTGCATGGCTTTAGAGGAAGTCTCATGGACTACTTTCATGGTGATTTTTTAATTTCATTTTTTGCTTTTAACGCCCACCCCTACCAGTAGGAGTTCAGCTTTTGTAAAAGAGAGAGGCAAGACCAGTGAAGGGGTGAAATCAAGAGGGCACGGAGAAGAGAAGAACTGTCAGGAGGTGGAGAGAGAACAGAAGATGCTGTCAAATAAGTGAAACAAACACGCATGCACATACATAAATAAGAGCAATTCTGATTCCTGATTTTAATGCTTCATGAAAGTACTTACTAATGAGTATGATGGGTATAAAAGTCTAAAGACTTAATATGCAGACCAATAGAGAGGACTTTAGAGTACTTTTGAGAGTATGCTGCTTTACGTGCAGGAATGCAAACAGAACAGTTTGTCAGGTCATTTTGTGATAATGAGTTTTGACAGGCCATTGTGCATTGTGAGAAGAGGGATGCTTGCCCAGCACTGTACAGTCAAGCTACCATTACCTTTGCCTGAGGATGGAATTTATTTTGATATCAATTTGAATTTTGTGGGAATCATATGGCCGATTTTTTAATGTTTACTTAAAAAAAAAAAAAAAAAAAAAAATGGTAAAATGGAAGAAGAGGTTTTTTTCCCCCCAAAATATGAACTCTTAGGAATATAAGTCAGAGCATTAAAATGCACAGCATGTGCATCCAGTCCTTCAAAACATATGCTCTGGGTCTCTCAGAGACTCTCTGCGCTGTGTGGTAAAATGTCAGAAACTAATCTTGCTCTCGCAATTTTTATGGCTTCAACCTTGAGGAATGACCATGAAGACAAATGTGAATTGGAGTAACTTGTTTTGCGAGGGTCTGGAGGATTTTCCCCTTGGTAACAAACATGTCTGAAGAACCCTCTGCCCTGCCAGCTCAGCCAATCAGCAGTGGCTTAGTCTGTTCAATCCCTGTTTATTTCTCAGGTTTACATTCTTGTACCATGCAGCTATGTCGGTCATGCTTTTTCTCCCGATTTTCTCCTCCAAGCCAGAGAAAATCTTGCACACAAAAATAAGCTGAATGTCACATCATGTCAAAGTGCTTGACTATGTTGTGATCACAGAAATTGCTCTTACTGTGTTCTGGAAGAAAACAGCCTTTATTTTAATGGGTCTAACTATTTCTGGCTTCATTTAAAACAGCAGAGCCAATACACAACACAGAAGGGAGAGGAAGGGATCAGAAGGACCGAATGTGTAAAATGAATGTCTGCTAAGTTACTAAATTCCATCAGCCTGTGAAAAATGCAGGAACAGCAGGCTGAAGTCATTTGTGAAGCATCTACTCTCTCCTCATAAATTCTCATAGACCTCATCTTGAATCACTCATTTGGATGACTAAAAAGATGACTGTGAGTAGACCTAGAATTATATTCCTATGGTACAAAATTGTAAATGCTCACATGTATAGTGGCAATAATAATGGGTTATTATGGCTATTATTATAACTATATGTGCAAGCAATACAACTACTACTAATAATATGTAATCATTTAATTATTTTGTAATTCTCATATTATCAGATTTGAGCCTACCAATGTCCTAGCTACTGCATATCGACACTAAAAACCACTCTGAACACTTCACATTTCTGCAGAAAACCCAGTCAACATTTTAATGCACTGCTTGGCAGGATATAGCTGGAATACATCTGTCCAATTTCACATGGTTATTTTAAAAATGATTGAACCTAATTGAACCTTTAATTTCCAACCAGCTGTCTGTATATTTGGATTGCTCCCATCTATGGTGAAATGAACCCTCTGACCCTATATCTGCCTTGAGCGTGAACACACACTTTATGATGTGTAATGCAAAAAGCACTGCTGATGCAACCTAAATAAGGAAAGCAGGAAAAAGCAGCCCATGACTCATAGTTCCTTCTAGAATATCAATGAAGAGAGATGGAGACAGAGTATAACGTGTCAGAGCAGAAGACACAAGGTGTGATGAGGGGGCTGAAAGCATGAGAGTGAGAGTGGGGCTGCAGACCAAGGAGAGAAAGAGAGAGAAAGACAAAGAGAAGAGTGTGAGTGAGTGTGTGAAAGCAGTTGTGAAAAGAGGGAGAGGTCTGGTGTTAAAACGAGAGAGAGCAAGCCGGAGAAGAGAAAAAGAGGGCGAATTCCATAGGAAAGGGAGCATCATTATGATCCCCACTCTGAAGGGTGTAGGGCTCATATGTGCATTCATTGCTTTTCTAACGATCAGTCACAATCATTCTCAAAATTCACATTTATAGCTGTAAGGATGTTGTTGCAAACAAAACTGGGAGATGTATACCGCAAATTCTCAATATATTTGAAAATGGTTATTATTAGCTATTGTTGCAACTAAAAATGAAACTATTAAAACTGTTTCAGTTGAAATAAAGCTGAAATGAAAGATAAATATTTTATAAATGTATAAAAAAAAAATAGAAATAGATACATTAAAAAAATGTTGCCTTGTCAACTAAATGGAATGTTTAAGCTGAACCAATACAATAAAAGTACTTTTTATTAAATGACTAAAATAAAACAAACTGAATCAACATAACTAGTAATTAAAACAACCTAAATAATAATTTAAAAAAAAATACTAAAGTTAATTTGAAAAAATTACTAATAAAAAATTTAAAACACCATTTGGGGGGGAAAAAAAAAAAAACACACACACATACTATATTGCCAAAAGTATTGGGTCGCCCCCTTCTAATGAACAGGTTTGACTACTTCAGTAATTTCCATGAGCATACATCTTAATGTTTAAGCATATAATGATATTCTAGGAAATTGTGTGCTTCTAATTTTATAGCAAAAGTTTGGACAGGACCCTTTTCTACTCTAACATGACAATGCCTCTGTGTATAAGGCAAGGTTCAAAAAGAAAATTATTGTTTAAATCAGTGTGGAAGAACTTGACTGGTCTGCATAAAACCAAGTCCTAATCCCAGTTTAACACCTCTGGTGTGACTGTAAATGCAGACCTTGAGCCAAAAACTCAATCACCAAACACCAATGACTTGTACATATGGGTACAGTCATTTTAGACACTTCCAAAACTGTTGCAACAGAGATGGAAATACAATTTTTAAACAC
>JAFVLL020037488.1:0-105152 GCA_021397915.2 Tor tambroides | reverse complement strand
ACTGTGCTAAATAAAAACCTTGGATTGTTTTGGTTATTATCTATGAGTTTGCGGATATGCTCTGTCCTGGCAGCTTTTAGAGCATGTCTATAGCTCTATAATCCACACAACTTCAGTCCATCAGTTAACATCTTGTGAAATGAAAAGCTGTGTGTTTGTAAGAAACAAATCCATCATCAACTTTAAACCATTGCTTCTGATGAAAATAGTTCATATTACATAATAAGAGTCACTTGTTCTCCTCTCACATCAAAATATTTTTTTACAACAACATATTTGTTTAGAACTGTTTTTGACTGTTTTCACTTGTAAACAGTGATTGATATGAGCATATTTCTCCCGATTTAGACGGAAGATGACTTGTGGATTACTTACATTACTTGGGGAATTTATGTAATATTTTATCACTGCAGAGAATCCATGGGTGAACAAGTGATGTAATGCTAAATTTCTCCAAATCTGTTCTAATGGATAAACAAACTCAACTACATCTTGGATGGCCTGAGAGTGAACTATCCTTTAATGTGATTAATTGATCAGCATATATTGTAATGAATTTAAATACAAATAATTAATTTATTGACAGCCCTGATGAATAAATATCAAAAATTTAATTTGAACCTTTTGTACAGTCATATTCTATTTTTGTTCTTTCAGATAAAGGCAAATACCACTGCATTTGCAAAATTACAGAGAGATGACCTTGTCAGTGTATCTTCTTTCTGTTATTTGTATGAATCTCTTGAGGTTGTGTAATAAGTGATATTTTGAGGCATATTTGGGCTACTTCACACAAGTGCCTCAGAAAACTTACTTCAGTGCAAGAGAACTCTACAATCCAGTGCTTATCCTTATCAGAGTAGAAAACACTATCCAGTTGCGTGAACATGAAGAGCTATGGTCCATTTTTTAAGAGCAGAAAAATTGTAGAATTGTGAATCATCAAGTGCCAGCATTGATACGTCATGTTTTAAACATCAGGACTTGGTAGAGAAACAACGGATACAAGCCACGTGCAGATAACATAAAAGCTGTTGGAACCAGGTCTTAGCCAATTAAACAGCAGGAGGTGGGACTGTGTGGGAGCAGAGGATGATGGAAGGGGTGGGTTTGGGGATGTCAAGGCTACAAAATTACCCTCATTAGTCTAGTGAATGGGTCAACAGGGAAAGGTCCTCTTCAAAGGGATTTTAAACAGCAGAGGAAGAACTGAAGGACGGGACGCAATGCACACATCCAGGGCTTCTCGACATCCAACACACTGCTAATTGCAGCCAAACTCCTGATGTGTTTTGATGATAATATTTCTCTTAGTTACCTTAATTTGGGTCCCAGGGCTGTATTTGGTTTCTGCATAGGCTTGATATTGAGCTGCTCGGTCTGATGGTATGTTGAAAGAGCAAATCCTTCGGGTGCCTTCCAGCCTCTGAAATACATGTGGAAATGGCTCAACTGAGAGTTTTCTTTCTCTTACCTATATCTCTCTCATTCACACATGCTATCGCAGAAGAGAAAAAACTGTCCACCGACACACATTCTTTTTGGAGAAGGAGGCTGAAACGACAGACCTACAGTTCGGAAAGAACTAATGTAATTAATGGAGCTTGCTGGGCTAGGCTGGCGTGGGACTGATCCAGCTGCAATGTGTGTCACCGGGCAATTAATTCACTTGACAGGGACTCCCAAAAACTGCAAAAGGTCAGGAGACCAGATCTGGGCCTTAGCTAGCAATAAAGCCTTGAAAAAGCCATGTAAAGTTTCTCACCTAAGGTCTCAGAAAGTTCATACGCTTTTCACCTGTGTAGGACATTTCAAAGTCTTTAATGTCAGGGCCAGTTTTTAATCTAGAGGTCAGACGAGAGAAATATGATTTAAATAAAGGACAAATAGAAAAGCTCATTTTGCAAATTTTTAAATCACTAGCAAACGTCTCAGCTTTTTGGTCCAACGGAAATTCATATTTATTTGACATCTTTCCAAGTAAAAGACGTAATACCTTACCTTGAGATTCTCAGTAAGCAAACAGGCTATCATGTATTAAAACAAAGTCACATCAAAGTCTCATCAAGTTGCATTTGTAAACATATTTTAAAATACCTATTACATAACAGTAACACAAATATTTTGTATTTTATTTAATTTAATTATTTTTGTTTGTTTTTACCTTTAGCACCATAGTCAAGTCTTTGTAAACACAACAAGTGTTCACTGAAATAGTCGTGGCAGACACTATATTAAGTTCATTACAAAGTACTCTGTCGTTTAAACAATGTATCACCAAAGCAGGTAGCTTATCGACTGTGAGCGATGTTGATTTTATACAACAGTTCCTTAAACAAGATGTTAATAGTGAGTAAATTTTAGATACAAAATTGCTATTTACTTTGTGTTCTTTGTTCTGCCAACGAAAATAGGTCCACATAAAACAAAGGCGCCGCACGACCTGCATTTCCGAGAAAAACATTCATTCCGGAAGTTCTTGATCGAATCGTTTGAGTGAATGAATCAATAATGACTCACTTGTTGAGAAAGCCATTGGATTCGGACGTGCCTTGATGCCTTCCTACCTTGAAATACATCCTCCGAAGGCAACATTTTCCAACTTTTGGACGCAGCCACGTAACGTTATACTTCTCTTAGCAGTACGCCAGTATGCTGTTCCGAATGCAGCAGGTCACTCAGTTGGTTGACTGAATGAATCAATGGCCGTTTCTCAAACGGAAGGCTCCATCCTCCGGAGGTCACATTTGTAGGCTGCATACATCATAAAGATCTTATTTTAGAACATTAACAGTTATAAATTTGACCATTATTCTTAGTTAAGTGTAAATTGTTGTAATATGTAATATGTCATTTTGACTCGCGAATGTAATGCTCAGTTAACTGAAATAAACCAGGCTTGATGATGTATGCAGTCTACAAATGTGACCTCCGGAGGATGCAGTACTTCCGTTTGAGAAATGGCCAATGACTTACTCACACTTGTTTTGTTCCTGAATGAATTGGCGGTTGTGAATCAGTCGCTTGAGCGAATGATTCAAATGACTCACTCATAAAGACACTTGTCGCCACCTGGCTACTAGCATCATAGCATGATGTAACCTGTATGTAATGATATGATGATAACCTTTTGACACTCAGTTATATAATGTCCTTTAGCTAACGTTAACCCTGCTATTAATTAAGTTCACACTATAAGTTTGCTGTTGCCCTTCTATATCTCCTTATGTGCCAAATACCCATGTACTCAAGGGTCCTTTTGACATCTCTCAACCTAAACTAACCCATAAGCATTCAAAGGAGGCATTAGTTTGACATCAAGAAAGCAGCACGTCTCAGGGGAGGCAAAATGCACCCGTGTCTGTTCTCTCTGAGTCTGCTATGTAGATCGACCGCATAGTTGCAGCACTCAAGCGATTGTAAACGTAAATAATTTAAGGATAATGGCTCTCAATTTTCTGATATGGATGTAGAGACAATCACATTTTGTTCCTACGGGATTCAGGAAATGCACATAAGGCAGCCTTTGTTCTTCTTTTGTGCAAACATACATTCTGTGCATAACAACACACCACAGAATCTCACACATTCCTGAACAAATTTAGCATGGCACAAACATTTAGCATAAAACAAAATAGCATATTCACACAAAGCAAATGCCATCCATCTTATTCACATCACCACATTTCAAAAAGATCGGCAATACAATGGGAAAGTGATGAAACACTGATGTGCTCTTCTAATTTAGAGAAAGAAACAATAATTGTAAGTTCAGACCAAAAAACAAAGTGTGCCCACACAAGTAAGGAAGAGAGGAAGAACAGTCTGAAAAGTCATAAGTGAAGCAAACCACACTATAAAAATAAATTTACGGACAGAACCAACAAATAAACACTGTTGTCAGATGCAATAATTATTAGCGCTGTCAAGAGATTAAATCTGTGCCGATTAATTAATCGATCTGATTGCAAATTAATCGCACATCAATTTTGGCTGAGAAATTACTTTCCAAAAGATCATTTAAAGTCATTATTGTGTTAGATGACAAAAGCAATGAGCTACCAAAAAAAGTCTTTAGAAAGAAATATTTCAATTTCCACAATGCTTAATAATGATAATAATAATGATTAATAGTATTAATGTTTTTTTTATGAATTAAAATGAGAAATTATTAAAAATAAATATAATAAAAATAAATAGGCTATAATAGGCTACAAAAACCACCGGTAGGTGGCAACAATGTCATTCAGTTACCGATTTATTTAAAGGTGATTATACATATGCAACAGGCAGGTTCTGTCATGTTTAATCCACATCTGCTGTGTAAGGTCTATGCATGTGATGTGTATTAAACATGGCCTATTTTGAGAACATTCAAGGAATATTTTTGATGAATTCTGATAATTCTGTTGGTTATTACACAATCACACCTGTAATATGCCTATAGGCTATTTACAGATTACTCTCAACCTTTTTTGTGTAATTCTTATTGTAGGTGAGGCTAGATAACACCTAGATTCACAGGAGCAAATTAGTATCACATTTTTACAAACGGCTGACAAAATCTAACCCTTGAGCTACTGTAGCACAGCATGAGTATGTGTGAAACCCTGAACTGAATAAAAATGCTGTGATGCATATGGTAACTGCACTGTGTGCATTTTCTGACCAGGTATGCAAAAAAAAAACAAAAAAAACAAAAAAAACAACGCATTGTCAGAAGGATGTTAACAGTACAATATCCTCATATCCACAAAACATTTGAGCCATTTTTTATCACCACCATTAGCTGGCCATAAATGTGGTTTTACTTTCACAGTTTCACTTGTCAGGGCTTATAGAATGCATGTAATTGTGCATGCAATACAAGGAGGAAGCTACTTTTGGAAGGATACTAAAGTGCTGTCTGTGAAATAGTGCATGGCCTGCTGACATGCCTTGGGGCAGCAGATGAGCCATGCAAAACGACAGTGTATGAGACGGTGGCATGATCAGTAGAGCTGTGGACCGAATCGGACAAATAGAGCAGTCTGGGGTAGAGGAGCTTGTTGTCACTTATATTTCTCAAGGTAGTTTTATTTTTTTAAATTGGTTTATATGTAGGCATATACATTACAGACTGGATTACAAGACAGCTACTGAACATTTCTGAACAGTTACTGCCTAGAAAAAGAGTATGTCTACACCCCATTTAAAAGTCTGAGGTCAATAAGATTTTCATTCATTCATTCATTTTTTTCAAATTAATTTTTGATTCAGCAATGACACGTGAAATGATCAAAGATGACGTTAAATACATTAGTGTTACAAAACACTAGCATTTCAAATAAATGTTGTTCTTTTACACACTCTATTCATCAAAGATTTTTAAAGAGAAATATATTTCTGTCATAACTACTCTGAGGGACTGGCATGGTAATGTACATAACAATGTTAATGTATTTGGTCTTGGTGGAATAGATCTGCTATGCTGCTGCTGCTGTGGCAGAGCAAGTACCGAGACTTGCTACTGCCAATACATCCACTACATGCTGCTGTGAGCATGTAAGAAATACTGCTGCTGCACATATAACATACAGTATATGAATCACCCCCATAGCATACATGATCACTCCGTAGCAGATCTATACAGGTGGAGCTGGGGAAGGTGGAGGGTTTCTGAAGTGTGCTGCTAACTGCTACAACAAACACTGCCAAGTATTTAAAAGTTGAGCAGTGAGCTCATATGCTACCGATACAGGAGAGAACCAATCAGCTGTGCCATGTGATAATGATGTCATTATGTCATACTGAGTTAGATCTATCGGACTGCACATCTAGAGTTTCGTGCCAGAACTTTGTGTATATATTATATATGGATAGTTATGTTAAATTGTAATAGGAATATTTTTTCGCAATATCACTTACATATGAAAAAGTTCCAAAAACCAAATCAAAATCTCCTTTCTGTGTCAGATAAATCGAAATTTTTAAAGACATCCCAAAATCTGAAGTGTGAAAAGAATGTGAATGATTTTTAGTTGCAGACATCAGTGAATGTTTATACACAATAAGAAGTCTTTAACAAGTATATTGATTCAGCTTTGCCAGGATCAAAATATCATCTTTGCAATGTAGCAAGAAGGTTGCAGTACTCGTCTGAAAGAAAAGCTAAAGCGAAACTGAGAGCATCTTCCTCACTGTTTGATCAGCATCAACAGCCATAACCCAGGATGCATCTTCAGTGAGAGAAGGAAATGCAGTCGGAACTGGGCCATGAGTAAGATGAGATGGCTCTTTTATCTTAGTCACAGAACCAAACTGATACCCCAACCCAGCACTCAGTCAAGGAGGATGATTGGAGAAAAAGCAGCTTTATGCATCATGCAGAAGTTGCAGACTCTCCAGCCACTGGAGTCTCTGATGCATGAGTTCCGTCTCTGCCACGCTTGTCCTTCCAACCAAGAAGAAAATTTAAAATCAAGTGTCAACAGAGAGAGAGCAAATTCAAATCCAGACACTTTCACAATGGTGTCATGCCTGTAAAGGCAGAGAAAAATGAGGGAAAAGTTTAGCCACAAACTAATATACGCATTTGATAATGTCCACATCACTAAACTTGTTAATTTTCTTCAAAAATAGTTTTCGTTTTAACTCTCTTTCTAATTTTATTTTTGTCAGGGCTTAATCAACTTTATTTTTCTTTTTGTATGCAGCTAACCGTTTGCAACAGTCTACAAATATTTGACTTAAATATTTGTCTACAAATATTTAAATCTGAACCCGAGAGTTTGGAATGGTGTAGTTAAAAAAAAAAAAAGTTTTTAAAGTAAATAAAACCAAAATTATTGGAGTGCGTTTTACAAGAAAATACCATTTCAGTCTTTCTACTTCAAAGTTTCACATTTAATCTGTTTCTTTGTAATTAATTGTGAATTTTACTAGCAATTTCTAAGTGAATTTTTTTTTCTAAAAAAAACATTATGACCAGTCCATATGTAAAAAAGCATTGCATATTTTGAAGATGTTCACTTCTGCATAAAAAGGTCCATTCTCCCATAGCTTACTGAGAGTGTTAGCCATTGTTGTGCAAATGAACCATGTTCTCTTCTCTGTCATGTCAGCTATTTCGAAATGTGCCCATACGAAGCAAAGGTCAACTTGACTATTAAGAAAAACAGCATTTCAAAGACGTGCTAGGTCCCACTTTTTAATTGTCTATTTGAAAAATAGCCTGCTTTGCTTCCTTAGGGCACCATATCTCTCACATTTAATGTCTGCATGGCTTTCTGCCCTGTCACTGTTGTCTCAGCCTGTCATATACAACGCTCTGTTGATTGTTTTTATGTGATGTATATCCAAGCGCTGAAATTGGCACAGATTGGAACCTCATCTGCTGTTCGTGCTACGTCCGTAAGAGCTTTGATTACTAAGCCCACTGTTTTGTTACAAGTTTTGAAATTACATGCTTGAGATGATAGCAATGGAAAATGGGAGCCGTGAGGATCGCAGACAGCAGCTTAGCCTCATTGGCCCCCAGAAATAATTTTCTCCTGTACAGAGTCATGATCAGCCACTTGACCACTTCTAAAATGTAATGGCAAAAAGGCCAGACTGGTCAATTTTGGCCAGTAGCACTTGTCAAATAATAACTGGATTGAGCAGCATCTGTGCAAGCAACAAGACAACATATGGTTATAGGAGAGCCCTGGGTTAAACCTCAGCCACTTCAAGAGCTTGGCCCTGGATCCACTGCTATTCAATTTCCACGCTCTTCAGTCTTCAGACTCACGCTTCATATTACACCCTCCACCACACTGTTCTCTTTTCTTTGCCTGCCTCCTCTCATCCATTCAAATAGACATCAGAATAATGATGGCAAGGCACGGGTTATCGATCAAACACTCACGCTCAAATTGGCACAGGACAAATCATCGTGCCATTTTGGCCACAGAAAGGGACTAAGCACTTTTAGTGAACTGTGATCCCTTCCATGCTCTGATCCAGCCCTCCCGGGTGATGTGTCCTCGCGGAGATGAGCGTTTGGCTGCTCCACATGCCCCTGAGCTGTAAGACTGTTTAATTGATGTCAAAGCTGGTCGTGCGAGCATTTTCTACAGCGTGGATCCAAGCGTCGTGTCACAGCACCGCATAATGGATATTCCTGTAGACAAGCCATAGACACATCCATTCATCATGCCAGAGATGGCAATAAAAAGTCGCTATCACAAGAAAACTTGTGAAATGCTTTTAAATTGAGAAAGGCTCCGCTCTATCGCTATCTCATTGAAATTTAATACAGAATTCCTGGTGAAAATGTTGTGCAGCACTGACTACGTATATGGCTCATATAGACTAACCCAGTGCCTGGATTTGAAACTTAATCATACAGTTGGTCGGCATGCCTTTATGCTGATATAACAGTATCTTGAAAAGGAAAATTCATTAAGACTTGCTTTGAATATTGGCTTGACAAAGTCTTACCTAAAGAAAAAAATCTGAAATGTTTAATGGAGGTCTACAGGATTTTTTGTGATTATGAAATTCTGCACTGGAAAAAAACAAGTTTGATTATTAAAAAAGATATAGCACAATTAAGTCAGAACAGGCTTAAAGGGATAGTTCACCCAAAATTGAAAATTCTGTCATCATTTACTCACCCTCAAGTAGTTCCAAACCTGTATGAATTTCTTTGTTCTGCCGAACACAAAGGAAGATATTTTGAAGAAAGTTTGTAACCAGGCTGTTTTGGGGAACCATTGACTTCCATAGTAGGAAAAAAAATACTATGGAAGTCAGTGGTGCCCCAGAACTGCTCTGTTTCCCACATTCTTCAGAATATCTTCCTTTGTGTTCAGCAGAACAAAGACATTCATACAAGTTTGGACGGACGGACGGACGGACGGACGGACAGACAGACAGATAGATAGATAGACAGATAGATAGATAAAACTGAACCCTAACCTCAACCTTCAGTGAGGTGTGAGCAGATCATATGAAAATGCACAAATGGGATTGTACAGAAACACCAATTTTGCTCCCAGGTTAGTGATTTTTAAAAAGCTCTTACCCAGTAGTGCTCAATCCAATATGGCCATTAAATATGTTATCCCTTGTCCACAGGAAATGGGAACAGTGACTGGATATGTCTGCAAGCCCTATGAAAGCATTCCATTAACCAAACAAAATCAAAGTCAGTCCTTCACATACAAGGGCTGCTGCGAGGCAGGATACCATCTTACAGTATAGCTGCACTTTTAACTTAGCAAGTGACTATTGCAGCTGAGTTACACAATAAAGAGGCAAGCAAGAGATAAAAGAGGTATAGGCTATATAATATATAATGTGATAACAGGTTTCATATACTGTTCTGACTGTGAGAAAGAAATGAAGGAGAGAAGGGAAAATAGAGCATTCTGCAAAGGGGTTGGGGGCAAGAATGGGAGACTTCTAAAAGGAGGAGGTGGGGCTGCATGGTAAGGGCAGAGAGAGAGAGAGAGAGAGAGAGAGAGAGAGAGAGATGCCTGCCTCCACTTCGTCTCTTGCTCAAGTACGCAAGCCACTGACAGAAACAGCCACACACAGACAAGAGAGAGAGAGAGAGAGAGAGAGAGAGAGATCGGAGAACACACAGATCCGTCCTCTGTAGATCGCCTACACAGTGTCAGAAATAGAGCTGAGTTTAAGGCAGGTGCGTACAAAGCGTCTGCATGAGACCCAGGGCGGTGCGCTAAAACACAATCTAAGAGAGGATACAGGTTGATTGACTAACGTCAAGAAGGAAAACGAGAAAAAACGTGACGACAACAAAAAAAGGAAAGAAGAAAAAGAGGAAGAAGAGACCGAGATGTACACTGAAATGGCCCATCTCAACGGTAGGGAAGTTTATCATTTTCTCTGAAGACCGAAATGTTTACGCGTTACATTTGAACGCGCACTGCAGATGCTTTTCTAGTGGTGTTGACACAAGACAGGGCAGAAAATGATTCTAGCAGAGAACAACCTGTCAGAAATTAACCTAAGCGGGTCATTCTTCGATATTTAAGAATTAATCGAGTGGTGTTGTCACAAGATCTGGTGTCGATAGTTTGAAACGCGGCTCAAGTTGTGCGTTGCATTGACAGGTCGAGACTTTTCCACGCTGCATGGCAGTTATGGTCAGCATGCAGAGCACATCGGGATAGAGTAGCACTGACTCACACATTAGCTTGGCCGAGGAGAGAGAGAGAGAGAGAGAGAGAGAGAGAGAGTGTGTGTGAGAGAGAGAGAGACGCTTCATGTCGCATTGAGATTCCACAGCCAGAGCTTTGCGAAAATAAGGATAACGCAGTGTGCGTGCGCGTTTGTGTGGATGTGGGGGCACGCATCTGTCATTTCATTGAAGTGATCAGCATCCAGAAACTCTCCCTCCCTCTCTTCCTCCTCTTCCTCCTCCCTGCTGTTGCTATGCATGTCCGCGTCGCGCGGCTGCCGCTGTCGCAGTTGAATTTGCAGAAGCTAGCGTGCGCGCTCTGCTTCTCCACAGCGAGCCTATTGTTGTTGTCCTCCTCCACACTCTTTCCTCTGAGGAGTGTCAGCTCACGGTGCTAATCCTTCTCTGCCTCTTCATGTGTGGGGAGGAAGCGTGCGCGTGTGGGTGTCTTCCTGGAAGATTGGACCAACACACGTGAGAGTGTTGGCAGGTGTCCGGTGCATTATGCGGCTCCGAGAGAGAGAGAGAGAGTGAGAGAGAGAGAGCGCAATGAGGACAGATTGGGTGTGATAAATACATTAAATGATGCTCACATGTATTTCGTAAGAATATCTGTGTGGTTGTTGCTTGTTTGTGGATAAATACTAGAGGAACCGCCAAGGAAACGTACACGTTTTTAAAGCTAAGGTAAAAAGCAGATCGCAACCTGTTTTACTCTGCAAAAGAGAAATAGAGGCAAAAAAGTTGGAAAGAGGGTTTGAAAAATAAAAGGACCGAGGGACGTAGTGACGTCAGCCGAAAATGAAAGCAGTTTCAGAGGCCAGTTTGCTACATTTTGCTACTTTAAAAGATTATATCATTTGTGAAAAACGTCCAATGAATTGTGCAAACTGAGACCAGAACGTGCATTAACAAAAGTTAACGTTGACAAAAATAACTAAAGTTTTTATTTTTTATTATTATATTATGCTATAGACTAATATTTTTCCCCTAAAGATACGCATTTCCCTGTGACCCCAAAAATAAATAAATAATAGCCCTAAAATGAGTTTTGGACATGGGTTGTTGATGACAGTGAATCACAATCCAATTTGGATGAAAAATATTCTGACAGCTCATAAAAATGCATCCAGACATCAATGAATAAATTCTTAATAAGTCGTACCAAGAAATTAAACACATGACTTGTCCTGACAACTACACTGGAAAGATAATTGCATAGTTTGTTTATCACAATGTTGATTAGCCCTCAGTGCTGTGTATGGGCATGATTACTGAATGCAAATATACACTACTTCTTGCATGAGGGAGCTCTACGGTCGCTGACAGTGCATCACTGTAAACATCATTATCTTTACAGTTCCTCATCATTTAGTGGCTTTATAGTTCCTAACTACTCAAGATGTCCTTTTTACGAGGCAAACTTAACCCAATTCAACAGGGTATGTTTACCTACAACAATAAATTCTGAGGCATGGCTTTTTAAATTTAATTTAGTGAAAAATACCATGACCCTTGAATTGCTCCTAATTAATGAGCTAGACTGACAGTCCCAATGTGCTCTATATGCAGCAGATAGTAAATTATGTTCTTTTTTAGTTTTAGTTCTTTTGCTTGTTCTGAAAACTAATTTGTTAAACTCATATCCACATTGAAACCACAGATGTCTGGATTTCATAATGCTCACATCTAATGTATTCTAAATAAACCTTTATCATGCTTCACATCTCATCTAGATCCAAAGGCAATCTAAATGAGAGGCAATTTATTTGAGCTCAGCTCATACTCTCCGTCTCTATTAGAAAAGGAAAAAATGGATCCAAAGTGGATTCAAAGAGTGACTCTAAAGCTAAATAATGTACAATTAGCAAGAAAAAAGTGAGAGTTGCCTATCAAAATATCAGTGACTCACATGAGTTATAATTCATTCATTTAGTCTCAAACTCATGAGTTACTGATTTGAGTCAAGCTGATTTGTTGAATCAGTTGGAATGGTTGCTTCTTGAGTTACTGACTGGCCAAGAAATGGTGCTTTGATAAATAAATGAATATTTAACACACACACACACACACAACACAAAAACTATCAATCCATTTATTCATCTATTTTTCTATACACATATGATCATATCATACTAAATATATGATTCTAAAGAAAATATGTTCAGTTACTCTTGAGAACAAACTGTAATCACAAACACTCCTACTTGACATGTTCCCTACCGATTCCACCTACAGAATAACACACTTGACCACTGCTGTCCGCTCATAATTGCCTTTTAAAGAGTCCATTCCAATGTTTTTCAAAGGTGACAGCGGTGTAAGTCCAGACCTACAGAACACTGTCAACAACCACTTCACGTTGAGCATAAGACAAGAGCCGCCACCGAAGGGCGAATCGCTGCCACAGCTCTGTTTTCTAAAAATAAAAACACTAGGGGCTGACTATACAGCTGCAAACAATTACTAAGGGTTACCTTGCAAATACAAATTCAACCCTCTAGCTCCTCGGCCCGCTATCCCGCCACTTTGTACTGGCTTTGAGGCATGTGTGGTCTTTTAGGAGGAGTTTTGTGATCTTGTAGGTCTTTTAATGTCTTCATCCTGCAGGTAAGTGTGAGCTGGTTTGTCATAAACATCTGTTAAATCCTCCTCACGTTAGCATCGCTAATGAGGCGAAGGGTGTGACAGAACAGATGCCTCCGAGTGTGAGAAAGAGATATAGAGGCGAGACTGTGAAAGGAAGGGAGAGAATGAAAGGGTGAGTGATGGGAGAAAATTTATGCAGCACATCCCTCCGTCCCCCTACAGATGAGTCTTCAGTGAGGGCAGATGTTTCCAACATTAAGAAGTTGAGACAGGCAAGGTGCTGCTTAGCAGATATATCTGCTGTTGCAAAGACATGCCCATTTGACTATAATGGCAGGGTCGATTATGTTTATTGATCTGCCACAAATGAAACAGTCTTGTGCTGTTTACCACAGGCAAATGGCACTCATTCCATATGGTTGACAATGACACGCAATAGCCTCAAACCAAATTAAGACTTGTGCGTGTGACGTCTTGTTTAACTTATCATCATTCCATGAACATCCCTGCCATCTAGCTGCTATAATCCCCTTTTATTATCATGGATTGGCCTGTGAACAATTCGAGATAATCCCTATTAAACTGTCCTTAATAAAAAATTCATCGCAACAAAAGGCAATGGATTTGATGTGGAGACTGGAAAAACTCCTGAAAAAGAAATATAAAGTGTATATGTAGTACATGATGACATAGTGGGTTTTTTTCCCAGGGTTGGGACTCAAGAACTTTTCAGAGCTGTTTCCGTTTTTGAAACAATACTGGAACTGAATGATTTTCACAGTTTTCATTCTGTTGATGGTTATTGAACATGGAAGTAAAAAGATAGTATTTTAGTTTTGAGTTTGTATATATAGACATTTATAATGATCCAGAAGATTTCTACTTCAAATAAATGTTCTATTTAAAAAAGAATATTCTATTTATCAAATAAATCTGGAACAAAAATAGTATCACATTTAACACAAAAATTCACAGGGATAAATTGCATTATAAAACATATTCAAATGGAAAATTTCTATTTTTACTATATTTATATCAAATAAATGCAGGCTTGGTGAGCATAACAGATGTCTATAGTACTAATAGTACTAATTGGTTGTTCCATATTTTGGTTTAAATTTTGGGAGGGGATGTACTAAAAAATAATGAATGGAATGATTAAGTGATCAGAACAGATTTTTCTGTATGATTCCCAACCAGAATGACATACACACAAGGTCTTTCCACATTCAAGTTGATTCCCTGTTGCTTTTTTTTTGTGCATAATGTCACAGCAAGCTAGACATTCATCTTAAGGTACACCTCTCCGTTCCTCTTCCCTATTCTCTCTCTCTATCTAAAAAGCAGGCTTGGCTCAGTCATCCATGGGCAAGGGCTCACTCCTGACTGCTGGGAAATAACAGCACAGCAAATGAGCCACGTGTATATGTGCGGATGTGCACGATTGTGAACGAGCATATGCGTAATAGGGTCAAAAGGGCTGCTGGACTTCACCTCTTGTGCTCACTGAAGAGGGCAGATGAACTCAGGGCAGGAAAGATCACAGACATCTGTCTCAAAGAGAAAGAAAAAATTGCACTGTCACAACACAGCCCATCACCGTACACGCACCCAGACTCACTGCTCTGTCTGTGCACTGCATTTCTGTAAGCACATATACAAACAAATCAGCTAAAGGAGCTAAGAAATCAAATTGAATCAAAGTGAAAGACAGGACCGGGATGTGATGTCTCCTTTGTGTAGCTCATATGAATTCATGGCCTCACAGGCACCTTACATAAAGACAAATAAGAACAAGTATGTTGTGCATCATATCTGCATAGGCATATAGTACACTTGTTTTGTGCTGAGAGTGGTACGAATACATCTGAAGAAGGAGGTGAAGACAGAGCACTGCTCACAAGCCTCAAGGGCATATCTGTGAATGAGCAAACACATCAGTCTGCCATCTTGCAGCGTGATGATGAACGCAAACTGTGACAGTAAAACAAACCAAACAGATTTATCAAACAGTTGGCCATTAACATTTCATTTTGTAGCTCAACACAACAATTTTTTTCGTACACTGTAGACTTACCAGAAAAGAGCAAAACCTCGGGTCACATCAACTGTTATTCATCGGACTGTTTTCTTTTTTTCTTCAATGACAAAAAATATTTGATGTCATTAAATATTGCTCTTTTATAGTATGTATATTTAAAAATATTTGATGGTTTCAATATATATTTGAATAATAATGCATGGTTTTAATACAATTTTTGGTCACACTTTATATTAGGTGGCCTTAACTACTATGTACTTACATCAAAAACAAGTACAATGTACTTATTGTGTTTGTATTGTATTGCAAAACACTTTTGCTGCTATTGAGGTGGGATATGGGTAAGGTTAGGGACAGGTTTAAGGGTGGGTTAAGGTTTTAAAGGATGGGTGAACAGTGTAATTACAGAAATTAATTACAGATGTAACTAGAGGTATTTTTAAAAATATAAGTACAATGTAAAAACATGTATGTACACAATAAGTGCATTGTATCAAATGATTAATTTAAATGTAAGTACACAGTAGTTAAGGCCACCTAATATAAAGTGGGACCCAATTTTTTTTATTAGGACAGTAAATCATTGTTTTTAAGGAATTGAAAAGCCATTTTTTAGTGTGTGATGTTAACACACCCATTACACTGACTCAAAAGGCATGAATGTCATGAATGTCAAGAAAAAACAAAATAGAAATGAATACGTCACTCTGGTTGAAAAACTTTCATTTGACAATGAGTTTTTAATTTTATCCTGCACTGCAGCAAGCTATAAAGACTTTGAGTGGTTTTGTAGAAAATTGTTTGCTCTCGCTGTTGGTTGAATCAAAACTTTTATGACTTCACTTTTCAACTCACAATGCTTGTTGTCTGATTCACACTGTCATTTGAGAATATTACATCTGAACTCATTTGGACATACAGAAAAATGAATTGCCTGTACAAATAAGAGAAAAGGCGGCTTAGTTTGTGTGAACATACTTTAGCAATGTGACACACAGACGAGAGATAAAACATTTTTTTTAAAGAAATTTGTGTCTTTCTTAATGAGGAAGTCAAAAGAACTTGCTTCAATAACCATATTATGCATACTTTCCCCTAAATTCTTAAATATATCCTTGCTCGCCTATAGCAATAGAACGGTTCATTAAAAAAGGCCTGCCGCTAGAAAAAAAAAAATACAAAAATAGCCTGCTTTGTCCTGCAAAATTTCTTCCTCTTCTCAAGCGAGCTCAGTTATGAATACTAAGGCATCTCGTCTCATTAATTGCTCTCACAGGCAGCTTAGCCGGGGTCATCGCTGCATTTTTGACTCAGTCCAATTAATACTAATCACAGCATCAGACTGGCTGAGTGAGAAGATTGCACTGTCAGAGCAACTGATCTTCTTGGAAATTCATTAACAAAAGAAAGAAAAAAGGAAAGAAAGACAAAAGTGGGACTCTGAGTGGATATGGCGAACTGGTTTTATTTTTTGGCCTTCAGCTTTCAAAATGTTTGGACAATTTGTCATTAACATTCATTAAGGTGCCGGTTCCAGAAACAAACCAGGACTTAAATGAACAGATGGACTTTTCCTTGTAGAATGGCCTAACATGGAAGAGTGAGACAGACTGGCTGCTGTCTGCTCCAACGGCTCAAGGCATTTGTGAAATATCAGAAGGTATGCAGCTGAATTATTTATTAGGTACCCCAGTATATTAAATTAAAAGGAAGTGACTCATAAACAGAGGACAACATGATAGCAGATCAAGGCTTATGCAAAGCAGAGCTCAAGACTGTGATTTTTTTGTCTTCTGCTGGCTCGGTCAGACATGGTGTGGTCTACTTGCCATGCAAATATATTTACTAGCCCTAGCAAAAATGCTGGTGTTAATGGCATTTATTGGAAATAAACAAACAAATTAATAAATAAATAAACTTTGATTTAGTGACATACTGAATGCAAATCAAAGTTTTCAAGACATTAAAACAACGTGTCAACTCGGCAAGCAACACATCCTGTAAAGTGGCCTGAAACCATCACACACCATCATGCCATCCTTATTGTTGAGCAAAAGGCAGTGACGGCCTCCATAGAGAGCATATTTCTTAACACCCACTGGTGAACAGACACGCACATATTTGCATCCCTTCATGGCAAGTAGTTCTACTTCAAAATTCAGCAATTAAATGTATAAGCATAAAACGCAGTTTACTTGTACAGACTTATCCTAAATAAAACATACGTCTTTCTGCCTATATATATGCAGGGCGCATAATAATGACAATATTCGTACATGGCATCCTGCTACATGCATGAGTATTCAGAGCTGCTATTTTAGTCCACGTCTTACTCAAGCATAACGTTCACATCCCCTCCTATTTTTGAGCCATAGTGGAAACATGCATGTTTATTACCACATTCAGACATGCCCTTGCTCAACCATAGAAATGCAATTATTCCCACAAGCCAAGCCCATTTAAGTCATAATGGTCACACTGATATCCATAAATTGGATGGCCAGTCTCACTACGGCATGCCGAGTTTTCCATTACCGCGTTAGTCACGTTTCAAGGTTGCTATGCGTATTATGATATCAGAAGGATTTTTTTTTTTCTCTTGTGAACCATTGCTTTTCTTAATTTCCTGAGAAGAAACATAATTGTAGTATTTATTATAAATTCCTCCACAGTAGGTGACATTTCGCAGGAAAACATTTACTCAAAATACTCACTCTCAAATGAATATTTCGTAAAATGTATAACTGAAACGTTGTGACATTTACATAAGAAACTCAAACTGACAAAAAGCTCACCACCTGCCTCCAGATATTATTATATTAAACGATAACCTGTAACCAATCAGACTGTAACTGAATACTAATTCTAAAACAGGTTTTGCTAGAAGACACGCTTAAGACACACAAATACAGCGAAAGACAGGATTTAAGCTGCATTGACGGCCCCAAGGTAGCCAGTCAGCTAAATTTATCCACCGCAAAAATGTTCACACCAGAATGAAAACCAAGTGGACAGTGCTAAACGCCTCCCTAGACACCAGACAGTTATACTTGGGTCTCCCAGAATGAACGAATGTTAATAACTTGCGGCCACACGCTCTCACCTTCTTGCACATGCTGTCCCCTCGCTTTGAGGGTGGCATTTCTTTCTGGGAACGATACAAATCTTTCTTATAAAGACGAGTAATTCCCATTTTTGCAAGCAGGAGCACAGTGTGACCCTCTGCGGAGTGTCAGTGGGAATAAAACGCTTAATGAGTGACACAAATTGAATGTTGTTCCTCTCGGTGCAGGAAGGTGGAGGAAATTGAGGCAAACCTAATGAGCAGTCCGATCCCTGCAGCGACACCTGACATCGATGGCTGGTGACAGGTCGCACGGCGAGCGGAGAAGAGCAGGGAGGGGACACCTTGCCCCCATTTCACCCAGCGCCATGTGACATGATCCATCCTGCCACGGGCCATCTGCGCCCAGTGAGAGACTAAGTGGCACTCCTCCCTGCATCTCCCAAAGGAATGGAAGCCTTTAATCACCACCATCAGCATCATCACACGCACACGCTCGTGTGCTCGCACAACCCTCATCCCCTTGTGGCCGAAGAGCATGGATGAAATGGAAGAGATGGGTCGCTGCGCATTCAGTGAGACTTCTACGTGCAAGAGCAGTAGCACTTGTTTGTTAGCCGAATGCGTGTTTACGTCCCCACAGACCATCAGACGCACGTCCATTAAGCTTCTGGGCCAAAAGTGTAAACAAACTTACATAACTCTGTTTGTGCATGACTGAACAAATGCAGATATGGACTTCACAAGGGAGCACAGAAGCAAACATCTGCATTTCATTTTTCATCAAATATTTAGGTGAATCAGCCAGCTTTAATATCCTTGTGTGCCTTATAAGATGACACAGTGGCCACTGATCTAAGGCCATCTCTCCTTTACCTAAAAGACAAGAAATTCTTTTATTCAGCAAGGATGCATTGAATTGACCAAAAGTGACAGTAACGAATTTTACATTGTTACAAAAAATGTTGAGAATTCGTCATTTTGAAAAATGTAACACGGTTTCACAAAAAAAAAAAAAAAAAAAAAATGAAGCAGCACAAATGTTTTTCAATATTAAGAAATTCTGGAGTGCTTATATTACTAATATTGTGTAATATTTCACAATATTACTGTTTTTACTGTATTTTTGATCAAATAAATGCAGCTTTGATGAGAGCTTTCTTTCAAAAATTTTTTAAAATATCTTACTAACTCCAAACGTTTGGATGGAAGTGTACACTCACTTTAAAGGTTTTGGTTTGTTTGGAGCTCTGAAACAAACCAAATTTGATAATGTAATGTAATGTAATGTAATATAACAATTATTCTTCCTATTTGTAAAACTGTACAGAATTAAACAACAGAAATGGCACACTCAAACTACATGAATGTGATCAGGGCTGGGCAAAGATACATCAAAATGTATTTTAAAATAAAACACCAAATACCTTAATTTAAGTGTATCAAAATAAACTACAAAACACAGCAGCCACACCATGCATCAATATAGACTACTGTATTTTTGTATTTTAAAAATACTAAAAAATACAAGGGAGCAGGAAATTTCTTGGCAAACCTTCCATCAATGGGCTTATTTGATCTATCCCTTCATCATTACACTGACTCAGCTGATTAAGTAAACAATGCAATAAATCTGACATATGCAACCAGTTAACAGATCAAATATTGACATATCCCTGTGATCTCCCAGATGAAGGTTAGTTTTAAATAACCAACAGTTTCATATTTAACAGTTTGCAAATGACTCATAATTGTTTCCTAATTTAGTTACTTGGTGTTTGGTAACGAAGGGCCTGCATCAGCAACACTGACTCAATGACAAACAAGTCATTCATAAGAAGACAACTGATGGCACATGTTTTCTATACCAACTAGTTAGTAATTTGATTGTTAATCATAAATATAATAATATATGTGTCGGGCAGTCATTCATGCAATGGTATGCAAAATTATGATCCTACTAAACAGCTACTTCAATTAGGGTACAAAATTCAGCAATCAAATGTTTATTTATCAATTATTGGACTCGTATTTGGAAGTTGAAAACAAACATTTTAGCATTTCAACAATTATTAGGTGTAACTCAAACCACTGAATCTATTGAGAGCCACAGAAGTATAGAGGACACATACACATTAATAGTGTAATAACAAGTCTGGGCAAACTACTGAGTAGGCACCAATCAGAGGCCGCATTTTTATGATGTCATCATGTAGACTTCTTACAAAGTATTTTACAGTATTTTAAAACTACAAAAATACAAAACACTAAAGTATTTTGATACAAAATATGAAGCCATTTTCATCAACCATACCAAACACAAATGACAAAATCCTATTTTATATTTGAAATAAAAAAATAAAAGTATCATGACAAGCCTATTGGCAGCTAAAAGAATTAACAAATATAATAATAAATTTATGTCCAAAGGCACAGGGGAGTTTTAAAATTTTATGACTTTTCCAATTCTGTGGAGTTCTAGTTTTAATCAAAAAGTGTTGATTTTACAGTTCTCCACAGAGGAAAGTGGAGCAGTTCCTATAAAGGGAGATACTGCGATACATCTGCGGTTGCAAAGCGTGCTGGTGTTGATAGGTAGTGCATTGATTTAAATAACATGACTGATGCTGACGTCCCCCTATTTTACACTCCCACCTTCCTCCGCTTCCATTTAATTTCATGTGCCATCCTTTGCCTCCGAGCGCGCTACCCTTATCTGATTCATTGAGCCATTTAAACGAGAAATTAAATTATATTCCTCAATACGCTTGTTTCCCAAAGAAAAGTTATGGCCAGGCCATTTATTAAAAGCAGACAGTTCCCTTCTTAAACTTCCTCTGATTTACAGAGACTCTTTGCCAATAAAAAGCCCAAAATTGGATCAGCGTATTCCCACACTTCGCAAAACCATTATTTTCTCCTTGAATGTTGAGATGATAGAAAAACCCCTCAAACACAGCAGGGTTCTGTAATAAGTCTGATTACATACAGGAAGTAATTGGAAGGATCTGGATGGATCCACACACTAATGCAAACTAATTTGTCATTTGGGGATTGTGCCAAGATAATTTCCCAAACACCTTTCTGCAATTAGAGCGAAGATGCAAAACAGTCAGACTGAAGGAAGAAAGAAAGAAGACTACACGTAAACTGATGCGATACAGGTTAGCATTTTATTTACAGGGGGCATGACCCACAAATCTTACTGAATGCTCGTACCATGTGACTGTCAGCAGAGATCTAACCAGCTTTTATTGATGTGTAGACAAATACAAGCAGGGTCAGGGCCGGGGCATTTTACTGTCCTTTTTATGGTCGGACATGTAAAAGGATGTAAAAGGATGCCAAAGGATTGAGGATTGAGGGCACTTTAATGGCCTATCGTGTAAAAGGCAAGTGTTGAGTAAAATAAAGGAATACATACTCATAGGTTTGTCAATTGAAATGTGCCATACATTCAGAAAAAGGCGAAAACAAACCAAATACTAACCAAAGACTTCTAGAGAGCTAGCATTAGCATTCCTGCTAGGCTAATAAGCCACTGAAGTAACTTTTCCTAGCAAGATAATGCAAATGTATTCTGGAAATAAGTCTCAAAAACAATGTAGCCTCTGACTACATGTATAATTAGCAAAAAACAATTACTTCTAGCATTAGCATTCCTGCTAGGCTAGAGCATACAGTCACTGAAGTAAATAAACTTTTCCTAAGCAAGATGTGCAAATGTATTCTGAAAAAAATGTAGCCTGTGACTGCATGTATTTATTAATGAAAACAGGTACTTCAAAAGAGTTAACATTAGCATCTATGCTAGGCTAACGCATAAAGCTGCTGAAGTGAATAATGTAAACTTTTCCTAGCAAGCTACGCAAATGTATTCTGGAAATAACCCTCAAAAACTTCAGGTGTGCATATTAGCGATTTATAAAAAACAAGCCCAATGGCAATATAAAAGGATATGGCAACAGAAAAGTATATTGAAATTAAAATAAGGCATAATTGTATCCCAATTTGTCTGTTTAAAATAAAGTTTTTAGTCATAGGCTACTGACAAAATGTGCACTCATGCCATTCATGTAGGACCATACAGCAGGAAAGATCTGGTCTCAAAATCAGGCAGGTGTAGTGATGCTGTCGGTCTCCCTCCTTCGTGTTTTAGCACTGTGTGAGGCTTTTCCTCACTGCATATTTAAAAGCAGCTCCCTCAAGCTTAGCACACTAATGGCTATTTAGGCCTGCTATTTCCTTCTTTACCATCAGACGGGGAGGAGGACAAACATACTGACACATACACAGCTCTGTAAGCCACCATGATAAGAAAGCAACTCCTGTCTCGACTCGCATGCTTTTCTCTCTCCCTCTTTATCATGAACTAATCCAGCATCTTACTGTGATTCTTGCTGCCTCTTATTTACAGGTGGTTTAAAGATTAAACACCCTGCCGTTCCTATTCATATTCATATTCACAGCACCCCCGTCCTCTAAGAAAGAGGCACTTTGTTAAATGGTATAAATAATTTTAGTACTTCAACTTATTTCAATTAGTTTCTACATTTCTGATTTTCATTCAGGTTTCTTATGTTTTTCATCTAACATTTATATTTTGCTTAATTTCAGCTTTATTTCAATTATTGTTTGTCATAGTTAACAATAACCACACTGAGGTCTTAGAAGTCTTTGACCTTCCTGACTGTATCCAGCAATTAAAATTAAAATAAATATTTTTGTCATAACCTTGACAGAACTTATTGGATTGATATTATTCTTTATTTTATTTTTAAAAGGGACAATGCACATTAATTAAACTGTTTACAAATTATTGAATTGATATAATGCTTTACAATAAGTATCAAAAAAGTTATTTAATTCATTTTAATTACCAAAACATTATATTTAATGCTCTCACACAAATAATATTAATAAATATTTTCTCAGAATGTTAAGCAACCCCTTTCACTGACTATTTGTTAATAATAATAAAAAAAGACATGTCATTTAAACAAGTGCTATTTTTGCACCCTAATCGTGTAAAGTACTTTTTTTTTTTCAGCTCGCATGTATAGATCAAAGCTTCCCATTTGCATTTCTGACTTAAGACCTCATCAAAAATTCCTACTATGAAGGCCATGGTTAAAAGCAAAATGGTTAAAGTATTACTAACCGGTGAGGTTCTGGAGGGTCAGTGAGTTTACAGTAGGTCAGTGCCCGAGGTTTTGTTCGCCTGTAACACACACATACAGAGGGTGAACTAAAACTGGTGTCCTCCTTAAATCCAGGAACTGCATCCATAATATATGAGGAAGCAGTAGGTACGGAAAATGAGCTATGGGCTTTTACGTTAAAGTTTTAACCATTTTTTTTTTTTAAATTTAAGTTTTCTAGGAGCTGATGGAATTGGTTCAATAAAGTGAGAAATAGGTCAGCAGTCTGTTTGACTGTCATTTCTGCCAGCAGTTATTCAGCAGGGTAATCAAATGGGAAAACAGATTTGAAAAAGCACATATACTACAGCACTGTGCATATTAGTAATGCTGGTTAATCTATGTGGCACACAATATGCACACACAAGAAAAACAGGGCAGATTCTGTAAAATAGGAAATATTACCATCAGATTACTCCACTTCGCAACATTATTAATTCAACGATCTTCTGAACGTTCGGCCTTCTCCCATCATGCCTCCACGAAGCCCCTCTGTGAGCTAACATTTCTATACACCTTCCCTTTGGCATGTTTAGTACTATGGCCAATGGAAAGTAGTCAAATGTCCCTTCGCATAATAGCTGATCAGAAGATGGAGAAGCATCTGAGTGACAGCTTTGACATTTCTAGAGAGCCCTGCGAGAGAAAGAGAGACAGATGCAGATCGAGTGAGTGAGTGAGAGAGAGAGCCCTCAGGTGTCCCCGCTCACCGAGCACTGGAGAGGAACATTTGCATTTAATTGAATGCTGCGGACATAAAGCGGCCTCACCCCATTCACCTCCCCTTTTTTCTTTGCCATCTTCATTTCCATGTTGAGTCCCACTCAAATCGCACTGAATAAATCTCCAATGCTTAACGCTAGCAGGTGGCACAGAGAGCTATAAGCACTAGAGTCAGGGAGAACTCCTCTAGCATGAATGCTGCTTAGCACAACAGATGAACATTGACTAGGGTTTGGCTATCATTGCCAAATGACAGCATCAAAAGTGTGATTGAGCGAACGGAAGGCTTAACACAGAAAGCGAGTTTGTTTGGTAGATGCATAACAAATCTGATTTTACTGGTTAGTTTGGGATCACTTTGGCATGGTGTATGATTCCTAAACAAACATTTATATATAAAACCTCAGCTCAAACTCAAAATCTATTTTAGAAATCTCTTTAATTCTTCTTTTAATTTATATAGTGGAAAATAGTGGATAAAGTAAATGGAAAATAGGAATAGGGAGCAAAAAATATATAACATTTATAACTAATATAACTATATATTAATTTGTAGATTTTATATATTTATATATTGTTTATGCTTGTCAAAGCTAAATTTATGATGTACATTTATAACATATTACATATTATTACAATTTAAAATAACTGTTCAACATAACTGAAATCATTCTTTAAAATGCTCATTTTAATAATTATAATTATTTAATTTATTACAATTTAATAATAAATTATTTATTATAATAATTATAATATACAATGTGTTATTCATTTAATGTAATTACAATTATTATACCATAATTATTATTAGGAAACATTTATTATTATTATGAATGTTGAAAACAGTTGCTGCGTTTTTTTATTTTTTGGGGACTCTTTGAGGAATACAAAGTTCAAAAGAACAACATTTATATGGAATAGAAATCTTTTTAACATGATAAATGTCTTAACTGTCACTTTTATTCAATTTAATGCATCCTTGCTTAATAAAAGTATTCATTTAATTTCTGAACTTCTGAATGGTAAATATATATATATATAACACCAGTAAAAGCGCAGCAAAACCAACTTGCAAATCCATCTTGTGATTGATAAAATGCGATCTATAAACTTTTACCATCATAACCAATTTGATGCTGCTGTTAAGCATGTTCTGGCTAAAACATGTTATTTTTACTGAAAGCCCGCAATCTTGCTGTAATCAATGCGAATTTGCAGAAGGCAGAGTCTGGTTAAAATCATAGTGTTTTCTGAGTCATGTTCTCTAAAAAGCACTACCCTCCAAAAATCACCCTCAGTGCAGAATGAAGGAATGAAGCACATTGAAGAAACAAATTGTCACCTCTCGCAATCTGTTTGGTGAATCTTCTGACATGGTGATCAATTTGCCCAAGATAAAAAAAGAGAGCAGAAATTACACTGTGAGGAGTCCCAGAGACCCTTGGCCAGCCAATTACACAAATACCATCGATCCCTGTGGCTCTTCTGAGGCACAAGCCATGAGGATGGCCCTTCTGGATGGGTATGGATTTTTCTCCAACGGTTTTTCCTTCTTTTCCTCCAAAAGACGGGATTAAAGGCGATGAGAAAGGACAGGCAAGCTGACTCACTGGAGGCCAGCCTGTCTGATCAACAGTGCCATTACACACTGTCGGCCAAGTCACACTGCAGAACTAAAAGTGTGGAAATAGACACCCATATTCCTACAGCTTTTATGGCATGCAAAAGATACATATCGCAGCATGACTGCGGACAGCAGGTCAGTCGTAGGTGAGACATCTGCGGGTGGCATACCAACCTTACTGCAATTAGATCTGCCCTCATTATCTTTATCTGCAGCACCACTGAACTGTGAATAGCACTGATCCAGGTCCAGCTTCCCTGCTTAAAACTGGAGTCTGTTCCAAAAGAAACAATAAAAATAAATCATTATACATCAGGGTTAAGGATGCGCTGTGCCCTGTGTTGCTCCAGGCGAGTATGTCACATCTACCCTTGAATAAAGGCAAGCATAATGTAATATAATGAATTTTTACATTTTTAAAGCAAATGCACTCACTGAATAAAGACCAAAGTGTATTTTTCCTTATACACTATAACATATCCACGTTGAGTCTTGTTCCGGATCGTTCTGGGCTAACATAACCCCTGGGCGTTAACCATTTTACAGAAAGATCAGTGACACATCAATGTCTTAAGACTTTACATTAGGGATCATCAACACCTCTTAATTCAGAACGGTCTTTGAAACAGCGATTACATGGCGGTGGATACATTACAGTAAGCAGTCCAGTATCTTTCAAAATAACTTCTGATTCAGGTTTATTTCATGCTATGAGTGGTAGTAAACAGGCAGATACTATTGGGAACAAGCATCAAATCAGCATATTAGAATGATTTCTGACCATTAAATAAATGCAGGAAACGTTTTTCATTCCAGAGCACATTTTAAAATGTGTTGCCACTCAAATGCAAAAAGTCATATTAGTTTTAAAGAGTTTTATCTTTAAACCATTGTATGTGGTGGCAGTTAAGACTAATCTCCTTTCTTCCAGAGAATGTCAGCTCATTACTGGGCAGTCATGGTAAAACGTAGTGCTGTCAAATTTTGGAGGCTTCAGACAGGGGCCGTGTGCGGCAATCCAGCAGCCTTCTGTGTAATTTCAGCATGATGTGGGAAGGATTTGATTCATCTTGTCGAGAGCAGCCTTGGTTGAACATTTCTGCTGCAAAGCCCGACGTGCAGTAATGATTAATAATTGTGTTTAATTAGCCTTTGACGGTTAGCCCTCATATCTTGGTGAGTTGATAAACACGCTCGCTTTGGCCCAGACAGATTTCTTCATTAATCTTGCACGGACCATGTTGTGTGAGCCAGGTGACGGCTGGCGAGTCTGCCGAATGTAGGAAATGTGTGTATGTGATATGCTGCAGTAGCAGACTTACCTCAACAGTGTCACGGTGAGGTAAAGCTCTTCTCTCTTTCATGCTGGGGTTACTCAGTCTCAAGACCGTTCCTTTGCCGTTTGATCTTTACAACAAAGCAGTCAAAAGCTCCTGCAGACCTGTCGCCTGAAACGAACCAGGATGACATTTTCAAAACTCACAGTGGTGTTGTGACATCCCATGTGGCCTCCTACCATGCCAGAAGGCCACCGTGCTTCCAATTTCCAGCTCCAAACACCTTAAACAGAAGTGATCAACAACATTTTTTGAGATTATGTAAATTTTATCAGTAATATTTCATGTGATTTGCAACAGTGCTATAAGCAATTTTAGCCAGTTTGGAGCCCCAAAGTGATTTGGGGACAAATAACGTTATTGATCACTTCTGTTTAAGGTGTTTAGAGCTGGAAAATAGAGCGCAACAGTCTGGTTATTTTAGACGATAACGTATAAACCTTTAAAGTGAAATGACTTGTTAATCGGAGGTGTATGCTTTTGCTGAAGCCATTGATCTATTATTTCAGATCTGTTATTATTCCTGGTGAAAACTTCATTACCTATGTTTCTACACCAATCGGTAAATGTGTCAAAAGAACTCTTCAGTGCCCACCCACTCAAATGCTACTCCAACTACTACCCAAAAATGAAAATTCTGTAATTAGTTACTCACCCTCATGTTGTTCCAAACCCGTAAGACCTTCGTTCATTTTCAGAACTCAAATTAAGATATTTTTGATGAAATCTGAGAGCTCTCTGACCCTCCATAGACAGCAAGGGTAGTCTCAGCCTCAGAAGTCACACCCATGGAACGTTGGCTATACGTCTGATGAATATGGCACACTTAGCTGGAAACACTTCAGGAGTTTCGAAGTCATCATCGGATTGGATAGATTATACAGGATTTCCGGGAGACGTGAGTGTCGCGTTCTTTTAATGTTCCGCCTGGAAACGAAAATGCCGTGGCACCAAACCCCCTCACGAAAGAAGAAAGCCGTCATGTTTACAACTGTGACGACAAGTGCTTATCAGGATCAACTAAACGCTGGATTTTCAAAAGTATGTGAAAAATGTAAAGTTCATTGCATAGAATCTTTGAAATATGTCCGAGAGTTTTACACACATTTCCCCAAACATGATGCGGGACAAAACGAAACGTGATTGGTTGCCTTATCTGTCAGTCATAAGACCTTCTGCGGTCAGTCTGAAGGTCTGCAAGACTACAGCAAGGGTACTACCACATTCTAGGTCCAGAAAGAAAATCTAGGTACAAAGAAAATTGACGGAATAGTCCATGTGACATCAGTGCTTCAATCTTAATTTTATGAAGCTACGAGAATATTTTTTGTGCACAAAGAAAACAAAAATAACGACATTATTATTAGTAGTATTCTCATAGCTTATTATTATTAGTATTCTCGAAGCTTCGTAAAATTACGGCTGAACCACTGATGTCACATGGACTATTTTACCATGTCCTTACTACATTTCTGGGTCTTGATCATGGTAGTTGCGTTGCTGGCTATGGACAGTCAGAAAGCTCTCTTAATTTGTGTTCCGAAGATGAATGAAGGTCTTACGGGTTTGGAACGGCATGAAATTTTTGGGTGAAATATCCCTTTAAACAATTTTGTTTGCATAGTATGCATATGTTGGAATAAATATCATATTGTTTCTATAATCAACATTTAAATCAATTGTTTTATATTTCTCCATCATTTGACTCATTCACAATGCTTCAGATTGTAGTTCTTTCTCTTTTGTCTTTTCACCAATTTTCCAATACTTTATTTTATTTTTTTTTTACTTTTACTTCAAATCACAGTTTATAATGTTATGAATCACCTTTTTGCTGGTTGGTTTTGTTCATGGCTCACAAATCTTAAAGACATTTTTTAAAATCCATTTGGGAAAAATACTTCCAGAACCATGGCCACTGGAAAAGTAATGAACACTCAGTGCCTGATTAGAAGACATGCAAAAAAGCTTTATGATATTTGTTGTCTGAATTATCACAAACATTATTGTCTTTTGTAACATACAGTTTAGCATGCTAACTGTGCAGCAGATAGTATGCTGCTAGCAAATTAATCTCCTAGCTTTGCATTGTCAAATATTCAGTTTTATGTTTTTAGTTTTTATTTGAGCAGACATTACAAACAACAATCTCCTGGGATCCTAGATAGACTGAGCTCAAGGGATAGATTGAATTGTTCGAGTTAAAAATTTACACTGCCCCATCCATTCAAACACATGAACCTCTGTCCAAAACCCAACTTACACTTTCAGAAGAAAATGCACAAAAGCTGTCACTGGGAGCGTTACCCTTTCAAATGGTATCCTTTTGTAGCTTATGTATGTACCCATAAAGGGTACATATTAGTACCTAAAGTACACATATTAGTAACTTTTGAAAGGGTGTCGGTCAAACCGTTGTCCATAAACATGAAAGACTGACAGAAAAAGAGCATTTCTGATTAGCTAAGCTGTTTGATTGGTGTTCAGAGACAGCCTTTCACTGAATTTTTTTCTGTTTAAAGAATCATCTATTTCAGTCATATCTTTTAGGTAGCAGAAACATTTAATGTGTTTTGTTACCAAAAAAGAAAGGAAGGAAAAAAAGAAAGCGCTTAGAGCAATTGCCATATTTGACTACATTACAGAAGAAATATGTAATATTTTAGAAACCTCCAGCTACCTCTCATGCATCTTTCGGTCAATTACCCGCTATAATGCAATGCTAAATTACATAGAGTAGGCCTACCACAGTCATTTTACTGTTTTAAAACAGGCCGATCATTATAGTCAATAGTATATATTTTTGTGCTGCATTACAAAACATATATCAGCATTGGCCTTTCATATTCATGCCCAGACCTGCTGAGTCTGGATTAAGGCTTTTAATCACCACTTACGCTCTTTTATCTCCACAGTTAGCCAACAGCATAGCTGACAACAGCATACAATCAAGCACTGAGGCAATGCAGTACATCTGCTCTTCCTCCCAAAACCAATCAACATGCTCTCAAACTCTCACTACATCTCATGAAAGTGAATTACTGCACTTTACTCAAAGATTAATTCAATCATCGTCATTAATTCAAATATGTTTAATAAATTGTTGGCTGTAGGCTTCTTAGCCCGTGTTCCTCAGAGACTTATCAATATTACAAGCTCCAAGAAATGAAAACTCTCCGAAGGTTTGCTGTTTTGCGCAAGAAAATCCAATTCCATCTACTAAAAAGCTATTGGTCGCTAATAGGATCAGCTCATTCGAAGATGTCACAGACCAATTTAGACCTCATTAAACGCTATTACAGTGCATGCTGGTTTATGTATTCGATGCGTTCCACAGAAATGCATCAGAAGGGCCCAAATAACTGCTGGTCTTTACATAAGTAATGTATGCATGTCAGCTTTGCGTCATCATAACACTTCTGCTGGATATTCGGTAAAATTACAGTCACCATGTTTTGGGGCGAGGCCAGAGGGTCCTCGTGCTCTGTTAATTCTCGCGACTCAAAGCTTAATTGAGCCGTGTGGTCATAGCTGGCCTGCATGTCAGATTATTGCATGCTTGTCAGAGGAGATCCAAATGACGACGTGCCACGGTCTTGTGGTCATGCGTGCCGAGGTCGTACTTACAAAAGGGGTGCAAGTCATCTCATTTGCTGCTTCAGCTCTGATTAATGGATGTTACATGATAAGCAAAGACATCTCGTTTCTGATGAAGCAGATGCGTTTTGATGGGAATGCAGTAATGAATAGGCTTGCTGGCTTTCTGTGGTGCCATCTGTTCTCATTGAATGATATCCTAAATCAATATAAGGCCTATACAGTGTTTACTGGTAAGTATAAGCATTGCAGAAGAGACTTCTGGGGACTGAGAGAGAGGGAGAGAGTGGTTACACCCAAGTCCATGGCTCTGTCATCTCTCTAATAGCCTCGTCCTTGTGTAGATAGATGACTGCAGCTGAGCAGTGGGTTTTACTGCTGCACTCTTGGTTTTTTTCCCCTCATTTTCTGAGTGGGGGGGTCTGATTTATAGCCCCCTCTCTCTCATCTTCGCAATCTCTTCTCAACTTCAGGCCATCCTTTTCCCTCTCCTCATTTGTCTGTTTCTGAGTCTTATAAACAGCATGTCTTGATACACCGCATTGAGGGTCACATTGGGCCACTTTGTCATATATAATGTGACATGTTGACCTTAAAGGGATAGTTCACCCAAAAAGAAAATGGGGATCCAGGCTGTTGAGCTCAAAACAGGACCATAAAATGACAAAATAGCACCAATCAAGTGGTCCATATGACTTGTGCTGTACGTCTTCTGAAGCCATGTGATTGCTTTGTGTGGCTAATAGGCTGATATTGATGTCATTATTCACAAAAAAAAAAAAAAAAAAAAAATCTATTTTTTTGGATTTGCATCCATTCCAATACAGAAGAAAGATATCCATGGATGCCACTTCTGTAAAAAGAAAAAGGTACGTTTTGACTTTATATCTCATGATTGAGATTTTATTTTATTTCAACGTTACAGTATATCTCAAATTTGTAACTACAATTATCGTAATTGCAACTTAATATCTTCATAATTTCAATCATTTCTCGCAGTTGTGACATTATAATTCACAATGTGACCTCAATGTTTCATATTTCCCAATACTTTATACCTCACAAATGCAACTTTATTTCTCGCAATCGTCACATTATAATTCACAATGCAACCTTTTCATATTTCCCAATCTTGATATGTGAATTTATATCTCACAAATGCAACTTATTTCGCATTTCCCAGTTGTCACTTTTTATCTTGTGCTGTGACTGTATCTCACAAACACAACTTTATTTCTTACTTTATAACTCAAAATGTGACTTTATATTTCACAGCTGCAACGTCATATCTGACAGTGTGACCTTTTTTCTTATTTTAAACTTTAACAAGCTTTAGTGAAAAGGTGCTACAGTGGACAGGAAAATTACAAAGGAAAAATGACTTAATTTTGGGTCTGTTCCTCACACAAAATGATCATATAGCTTCAGAAGAATTTGAATATGAAGCAAAAGCTGTATGTCCACAGACATTTGTAAATGTATAGTGTGTATATAGCAGGGCATAGTATTGAAGGTAAACCGAGAATGCAAAGCTCATTAATTTCAGATCAAAACACGAGCTGACGTGCGCACACAGAGGATCCGTGTCTACACAGAGCTGTAAGCACACCTCAGAAAGCCCCACTGGGTGATAGTGATGGCTTCATGCCATCTCTTTCTGCTTGCCCCACCCTCCCTCTCTATCTTCCCACTTCACCTCTCCTTCACCTTGAGGGATGAAATCTCTCTAAGCCCTGCATTGGATTTTCTGGTTGATGCAAATTGAATTTTGGCCCAGTTAGGCCGACGGGGCAGCACTTACAGCCAGCAGTACTTCTCTTAACAGCGAGAGTGATCTTGCGGCTTTGGCAATGGCACAGACAGGAAATGACACCTTTGCTAATTCATCTCCTCTGCTACTCCTGGGGCAGTTAAAGCCATTGAGCATCTGTCTGCAAATGAATGGAGAAATATTGGAACACGTTTAATTGATAAATGTTTAAGCATTTGTGCCGTTTTGGGGAGTAACTAAATAAAAATATAGTGACTACTAACTTAAAGGGATAGTTCACCCCAAAATGAAAATTCTGTCATCATTCCCTCAACCTCATTTTTGTCCAGAAAAACAGATACAATGTGTAACATTTTAAATTGTGTTTAAGAAAGAAAATTCATGCCTGTTTAGCACCACACATACACATTCATATGTTAGAAATAAATGTCTCAGTTCTGCTTAGTTTACTGTTCTATCGCTTTAGTTTCACATATAAAGAGGGTGTGTTTATTCAGCAGCTAACGGGGGCTATAAATCATTTCATTGATGAAATGCAATTACCACGTACGTCCAAAGCTATTTAAAAGCCCCAAATGGAAGTAAATGCATGATTTCTTGTGGTTGTGACAAGCAGTCTCAAGAGTCAGTGTTTAGAGCATAGCTGAAGATGAATGGTATTGATGCTATGATTTATTGCAAAGCAATTTTGGCCAACAATGTACCTGCCAGTGTGTCTTTAGGCCGAGTCATCACTATTTCAGAGGGGATACTGTGCATCACTTCAGCACCAAGCAAGAAGGTATATACTGTGAAGGGAAGAACATGAATTCATAATTGCCCCTGAAATCTACCGAATCACCTAACAGCCAGCAGCAACAAAAATGCAACAGAAATGTCAGAGAGAGCTCGCTATTATGCTGGCATCAGCAGATTTTTGGAGATGCAAAAAATGATCAAAATGAAAGCTGCATGTCAGGCAAGGGCCAGGCAATAATTTACTGTCTGTGAAGCAGAAAAGTGCACCTCTTTTTCAACCTCAGAGTGCCTGTTTTAATTTTCATGACAACTTTCCAACTTCTTTCTGACTGTTAGAATTAAACAGACTGTGCCTTTAAGAAACAACCCCTTCATATGAGAAATGAGAAACTGTACTTTTACTTATGAGTCCAATATAGTTTTAACCGCTTCATTCTTTAAAAAGCCTGTGAAACAACCAGGAAAAGCACACAATTTGACCCAATTCTACTTATTTAACAGTATCTGTCCTAGTTCCTCATTACCTCATTGTGATTGGACTAGTGTTAATTTTGTCAGCCATTTTTAATTTAGTCTCAGTCCTGGTGTCAAATGTACTTTTTAGTTACTATCATTTTTAGTCAACCTTGTCTTTTTAGTTGACTAAATGTCTGAGCGTTTTAGTCTAGTTTTTGTTAATGAAAACTTTGTTTGGTCCCCAGATTGCAAAAATTATGCAAAACAGCAGGTAGAAAATGTATCCTTTTAACAGAGAAACTCTGGTTTGTGGATTTGAACTCTTGATATCTGGCAACCGCACACATGAAAGCTCGTATAGAAGCTTATACAGCAATCCTCAATAATATTTTGTCTCCTTTTTTCGGCGAAAATAAATTAAATTAAAAATAAATTTTAGTCTTGTCTTTTATCGTCAATTATGCTGTGTTCCAGGCAGGTTTTTGAGCCTGTAAGTCACGACTTCAAACCACGACTCACGACTTTGTAGCGTTCCAGGCAAGTCACGCCAAACTGCCTGAGCGCAAGGAATTGAGTGTGTGTATTATTTATTATTATTATATTATTATTAATTTGATTGCAACGTTATATTTTCCTAAAGTCTATTTCTCACGTGTACCACTTGCATAAAAAAACACCGCATCCGTAGGGGCTGCCATTGTTGTTTCGCGGGTTATGTGACGTCAGAGCGCGGAACTGGGAGTACATCGATCTAGTACGAGTTCACGGGTGGGAAGTCACGGGTTCCCCTTCAACTCGGTCACTCTACATTGCTATGGGAAATACATTTTCCTCGAATATTACTGAAGCCTTATTGAATCACGCCAGTGAAACTGGCCAACATGCTCAAGCGCGACATATGAGGGGGCTCGTCACTATATAAAGCAGCGCTTGTACGTCATCCATTCAGAATTTTTTCCTTCAGCAAGAAGCCTATCAAAAGAATCTACTACTCACCGTGATCTACACGCTGCAGCGGACACGCCTTCTCTTCCCCTGCTGTGTTCCGGTGAGCTTCGGACGAACAAAAATGACCTCTCGCGATTGCCTCTCCTGCGTAGAGCCAATCGAACCCTCTGATGGCCACGAATCGTGCGTTTTCTGCCTGGGTTGCGCCCACGCAGAGGCGGCGCTTGGGGGGTCGGACTGCCCCCACTGCGGAGATATGAGCCTTAAGACTCTCAGGCTCCATGTGGCCATCGTCCAAGGCAATGAACTCGCCCAAATAACTCTGCCGTGCTCTTCTTCTGCAGCCTCTTTTGAGCCAAGGAGGAAAGTGCCGCGAGTTTCTGATGCGGATCTGTCAGGATCAGGTGACGAGCCCGCGCCGGCTCAGTGCCCACGCGCTCCTCACCCCCCTGCTGCAGGTCCCCTTCCAGTGCGCTTCATGACCGCTGATCTCCGCCCCTCCCCCGACGCTCAAGATGTGGTGTCTTTCGGTGCCATGGAGGGCACTGAAGAGGAGGATGATGCCATTTCGGTGGCAGCGTCTGCGAGAGAGGAGTGGTCCAACAGCCCGCTGGATTACACTGCGCCCCACGGCAGCGACGCGGGGGACCTCCATCACAGTGATGTCGAGCTCCTAAGCGTCCTGTCCAAGGCAGTGGATGAGCTCGGTTTGGAGTGGGCGCCTCCTGCCGAGCCGGCCAGAAGCCGTCTGGACGAGTGGTACCTCCAGTCAGATCGTGGCCGAAAGGACACCCCATGGAGACCCGACCCCTTTTTTCCCGAGGTGCACGACGAGATAAAACAGTAGTGGAATGCGCCGCTCACCAGTCGGGTGCACAACCCGGGATCCTCCTTCCTGTCTTCTGTGCTGTGGACGGAGCTGACCAAATGGGGTATGTCAAACTCCCCCCCGTAGAGGAAGCCGTCGCTTCCCATCTCTGTCCTTCAGCCTCTCCGAACTGGAGAGTGAGAAACAACGCGTCTCTCCCCTATAAACCTTGCCGCACCACTGCAAACCTCGCTGGCAAGGCTTTCTCCGCGGTGGGCCAGGCAGCTTCAGCTCTGCACGTGATGGCGATACTCCAGGTGTATCAGGCCAAGCTACTCAAGTCTCTGGATGAGGATGGGCCGGACCCTGAAGTGTTCAAAGAGCTCCGGCGCGCCACGGATCTGGCCCTCAGAGCGACGAAGGTGACGGCTCGGGCGATCGGCCGCAATATGGGGAATCTTGTGGTGCTAGATCGTCACCTGTGGCTGACTCTGACCGAGTTAAAGGACTCGGAGAAGACGGCCCTTCTGGACGCTCCCGTGAATCCCTCAGGTCTCTTCGGAGCGGCGGTGGAAACGTTCACGGAGCGCTTTGTTGAAGCGCAGAAGCAGTCGAAGGCCATTAGCCACTTCCTGCCAAAGCGCGCCGGCGCGAAATCTCCTGCGCGTTCCCGCTCCTTTTCAGCGCAGCGCGCGGGAAGACCACAAGCCTCTTCTGCTGCTGTTCGGCGCGAACATGAGCCGGCGGTGAGATCAAGACAGCCGTGGCCAAAGCGCCATCAGGGCCCGAAAGGCCAGAGACCCCGCCCTGACAGAAACGGCAGGCCACCGGCACCGGAATCGAAGCCGCGTTCCTGATGCTGTCTCTCGGAGGAGGAAAGCGGCACCCAGCGCCGAAGACGAGCCACTGAAGAAGTCTGCTCGCTCCGCTGTGTGTGCTCACCACGCCCCCCTGCCTGTTGCGGGGGGCGAGAGCAATTGTCATGTTTGTGTTTTGACTGTTCCACTATGCAGTGCAATAAAGTTGAAAAACACACAAAACTCACCTCAATATCAGGGCAATTTTCCTCCTCTCACTCCCCTTTCCCCCATCACTCACTCTCACACTCGTGTGGTATTAAACTCCCCGCCCCCCAACGGCGAGTTATCCCTCACGGTGCGCAGTCCGCCTCGCCCGCTGTCACAGTTCACAGAAGCATGGCAGGCGCTGCCAGGGGTATCAGAGTGGGTTATGAAATCAATAAAGAACGGCTACACGCTTCAGTTCTTCCGCAGACCGCCCCGTTTCAACGGTGTGTTAATGTCCACTGTGCGGGAGCAGAATGCCTCAGTTCTGCGAGAGGAAATACACAACCTTCTCGCAAAACGCGCTGTAGAGACAGTGCCCCTCGCAGACCGCGAGAGCGGCTTCTACAGTCGTTATTTTCTGGTGCCAAAGAAAGACGGCGGACTCCGCCCAATCTTGGACCTGAGACCGCTGAATCGCGCGCTTTCAAAGCGGTCGTTCAAAATGATTACACTGAGACAAATCCTCTCACATATCAGGCCGGGAGATTGGTGTATCTCCGTGGATTTAAAGGATGTTTATTTTCACATTCAGGTAGCCCCCCCGCCACAGGTGCTTCCTGAGATTTGCATTAGAGGGGATAGCGTACCAATTCACGGTCCTGCCCTTCGGCTTATGTCTGGCCCCTCAGACAAGACAAAAATGCATGGACGTTGCTCTCTCTCCTCTGGAAGCAGAGTGAACTTTCTGCACCCTTGAACTATCTCGACGACTGGCTAGTGTTAGCCCACCAGAGAGCGCGCTGCTCAGCGACAAACTCTGACTCGCCCATGCCTGAGAGCTAGAATCTGACTCTGTAAATATGCAAAAGAGCATGCTGGTACCGAGCTGAACATTCCCTTTTTTAGGAGAGCTGAACTGAATCAAAATGTGCTGGGCCTGTCGGAGGAGCGCCACGAAAACTGATCAGTTCTCTCGCAGTCTTCAAAACTAGGGCGGTTTCTCCGCTGAAATGCTTTCAGAGGACGCCGTCAGATGGCTGCCGCCTCGACAGTGTGCAATCTAGGGCTCCCCATATATGCGCCCGCTTTCCACTGGGCTAAAGAGCCGGGTGCCACAGAACGCATGATGACGTGGGCACCTTGCGCATCAGTGACGCGCGACTTTGCTTGCATGCGCTTGAACCCTTGGCGCGAGATGACCCCACTTCGCCTGAAGCTCAGGATACAAGGATCAGGAGAAAGAGTGTTACGACAGATGCATCGAAAGGGCTGGGGAGCCAGATGGTGGATGGCAGACCAGCCTTCGGACGGGTCAGAAACGGAGAAGTCATGGCACATAAACTGTCTGGAGCTCCGTGCCAGGCCACCCAGCGCTCGAGTGCTTCTCCCAGACATTCTCCACTGTCACTGCCTCGTCAGACGGAGCACAGGGCAGCGTTTATAAATCACCAAGGCGGTGTGGCACTCACGACCACTGCTGCAACTGGCGAGAGACCCTTCTCAGGGGCAGATCACACCTTCCTGACCTGGGCAGCAGATATCCCTGTGACGCCTGAACTAGCTGCTGGGATTGATTGCCTAGGCGGGATGAATCCACGGGGAGTGGAGATTACACCTGACAGCCAAAATGATTTGGAGTGTATTCGCAGGGCGGAGGTGGATCTCGATCAAATGGAGAACACCGCTCCATGTTTTATTCATCATACACTCTCCCTTGGGAGTGGATGCACAGACCATAGCTACCAAAGTACGCAAGTATGTCTTCTTCTCCAGTGAAACCTCTGCCCCGCGTGTGCTTTGCAACCAGGAGAGAAAGACCTGTTCTGTTAGTGGCACCGAAATGGCCCAATCAGCCGTGGTTCCCAGAACTGGTGGAGATGCTGGTAGCCCCCCCGTGGACTATCCCACTGAAGAGAGACCTTCTCTCTCAAGCACAAGGGACGATTTGGCACCCAAATCCGGAGTCATGGAGCCTTCATGTCTGGCCGCTCGACGGAGCTTGCCAGTAACAGATGCGCTTCCTCAGCGCGTGCTGAACACTATATCTGAGGCTAGGGCTCCCTCCACAAGGCGTCTTTACGCACATAAATGGAGAGTTTTTTCAAGTGATTTTTTCGAGTTTTTTCAAGCGGGGCGAAGACCCAATCAGCTGCCCAATATCAATAATCCTTGTCTTCCTTCAAGAGCGATTTGATAGCGGTCGTATGCCATCCACATTGAAAGTGTATGTGGCCGCTATAACAGCCTTTCACGCGCACGTCGAAAATCGCCCGATCGGCAGAAATGACCTGATCATACGGTTTTTAAAAGGAGTGGCACATGAACCTTCTCGCCTCCTACTCACCCATTCCTGGGACTTGGCTGCTAGTGCTTGACGCTTCACGGGACCCCGTCAACTCCATACAATCAGCGAGCTTATGGAAGCGCTCTTCTTCAAGACAGCGCCTGCCGCTGGCCCTGTTAAGCGAGCTGAGACCTACAAGCGCTTTCGATTGACGACGGGGTGGTATTGGCCCGGGCCAGGATTGCAGGCTCTCACCTTGGAAGCCGCTAGAAAGGTTATGTGCTCTTAAAGTAGCTTTCACCATTTTGAAGCACAGGTCATATTCATTGATTCAAGCTTTCCACTCTTAAACACCAACCGGGACAGAGCCGCTATCACACTGCTGTGGTCTGCAACAGCTGTGGCAGATTACATCTTAGCTTCAGGGATGCAGTCTGGTAGACTCCTCGGAGCAGCTATTCGTATGTTTTGGTGGATAGACAAGACTACACATGAGCCAGAAGTCCAAGCAAAGGTCACCACACTGATCACGCTGACAATATTAGTTTAAGAAGCTCAAAGGTGTGGGAATGTCCGAGGGGCTCGGGCCTACTCAACCCGCGGCCTCGCATCATCCTGGGCCTTGGGCAAATGGCATATCTATTCAGGACATTTGTATGGCAGGCTGGTCGTCACCCAGCACTTTCGCGCAGGTTTATAACCTAGATGTGTCGTCGCTTGGCTCCGCATGTGCTGTCAGTGCGAGCAAATGCACATACCTGCAGCCATGAGATGTGTATCAATGGTTTCGACTAGTCGTATACACCGTGTATAGACGCACCACCAATTCAATGCTGTCCTATCAGTTTATCACAGTATTATGATATAGTTCACCACGTCTTTTAGGACTTGGTCACCATCATACCTGTACGGCCGTGCATTATAACATGATTTCATTGAAATTAAACAATTTCAACTAATCTATTTGTGAAAGCGCCGAAGCCACAAATATTTCACATTTCTGTTTCCACCGGATGGACCTCGCCTTCTTGATGTGGACGTGCACTGCCTGATACGTCATGCGCCTGACTTTACATGGTTTCGACCAGGTCCTGTAGACCTGACAGTTTACTAAGAGTGCCAATGACGGCCGCTGCTCTCATTACGGCTCCACGGAAATCTGACATACTAGCTCATTGTGGCCCATCATGCAGACACGCGATTTCCATAATGCTCCATAGCAATGGGAGAGGACCGAGCTGGAGGGAATGCCAGCACACGCAACCCTCGTCTCCGAAAGTGAGGAACCCAGACATTTGCTCATTACTCTGTCACCAGCCCAGACTCCTTGGAAATGCCTGCTGCTTCAGTCAAAGACGGAATGGATGACCCATGCGCTGCTTTATATAGCACTGCTTCCCCTCATATTTCACGCCGCTTAATGCCTAGACACAGTTTCACCAAGGATTCAATAAGGCTTCAGTAATATTCGAGGAAAATGTATTTCCCATAGCAATGTCTCGTTCCCTCATTTCGGGGAACCGAGGTTTACGTGAGTAACCGAGAGCGTTTGACTGCCGTTCCAGTGCACTTTCACGGATAGAAGGCTGGAAAAACACAGATTACGGGTTGCCTGGAATGCAGCATTATATTGCATGTTGGTAGAGTAACAGGTATTGTTTATTGACCTTATTGTCATCTCGTCATTGTCTCATTTTAGTCATGGAAAAAAAAAGCTTGTCAATGCAATTTTTCATCAAAGTTTTCTTTAACGAAATTAACACTAGATCGGACAGGCCAAGATTCTGAACATTATTCTTTACATGTCGGCAACACCTATTCAAATATATTCTGCATTACACCACAAAGTTGCGGAAGTACAAAATTACAAAATTTTTGCAGCTTATTTTTTTTCTTTCACGTTTTGGCTTTAAATGTAAAGGAAAAAGAAAGGAAAAGGAAAGGAAAGGATGTGACGTGTGGCCCATACTTGGAATTTGTGAAATTTAACCCATCCAAGTGCACACACACACAGCAGTGAGAAGTGAACAGACACACACACATACACACACTGTGAACACACACCTGTAGCAGTGGGCAGCCAATGCTGCGGTGCCCGAGGAGCAGTTGGGGGTTTGGTGCCTTGCTCAAGGGTCTCACCTCAGTCATGGTATTGAAGGAGGAGAGAGCGCTGGTTATTCACTCCCCCCACCGGACCTGAGACTCGAACCCGCAACCTTTGGGTTACAAGTCCGACTTTAATAATTTTAATAGTACAAAGAATCTTATCTCAAAAGACAAATGAAAATTGGCATCCTCATAATATAACAACTTTAATATTTGTGTATATGAAATAAACCAAACTTGCATATTCACATATTGTATATAACCGGCACTACATTGCAGCTTTTCACATGACACTGAAAAGGACCTAATACTGTTCATGAAAAAACAGCAGTAAATAGTGTTCTGAAAAGCAGACAACGAGCCTTTTAAAAAATGTATGACTTTGGATCACGACTTGATAAATACAATAAAAACATCATGAACTGACGTATCTTTAAAGCTTAGATCCAGTCGCATTTTTATTGCGCTTTTTATGCGCTTAATTAAACACTTGACTCAAAAGGGACACAACAAATGCATTTTCAAAGAACAGAATAATGTTTCAGGCCTTTTATCAGCCATTATCATATACACTTAAGTATGCCAGAGCAAACGAAAGCTCATTAGCTACATACGTAATTAAAGCGCTCGGCTATAGACGTCAACTATACCCCAAGGCTAGCACAGGCTTTTGTCACCTTTAACTGCCAGTCGCTGAAGTTACTTAGTGCAGGCGCCGTGAAATACCACACAGCATCACAAGCTATCTAATGCATAATGAAAACCAACCAAGGGGGTAAATCAAATAAATATAAGCGGGAAAAAACTAAGTGGTTTTACTCACAAGTGACACTTCTAGTTTCTATGAGCCTGCTATTGTTAGCATACTGCGGGATCCACTGCAGAATACATTAAAAAGACAAAATGCAGTTCCTATTTCCTTGTACTTGGTCTGCCTATAATTCACCACGCTCTGCGTTACTTCAAACTGTCCCATTGAGCAAGGTGCATTGTTGCCGTTCTACACACAAACACGCTGTTAAAGGACTGAGAGAAAAGTAAATGGAAGCCAATCCCACACTCTGGTATTATTATTGATTTTTCAAACAATCTATGAACAGATCGACCCCCATGGGTTGACACTGCTTTTATGTGCTAACTCTAATTAACATTATAGCACATAGGCTGCTATCTGGAGAGCCCTGGATTAAAAGAGCAGCTTCAGCAAGCTAACTTAATTCATCCTTGGCTGGGGCAAAGGGTTGTCAGATCTTCTGGTCCCTCTCTGACCCTCAGTCTTTTACCAGGGGGTTCGGACCACTATCTGTCAGGCTTCTCAATCGATGACCCATTTGCAGATCACTCTGCAGTGAGCCAAGCGAAGGTTATTTACTGGAGAGCTCCAAGAGCCAATCTAATTAACAAAGGCACGTCTTCACTAAATGCAACAGCCAAAAGCATTAACATTTGGAAACATTTGCCATGTTGTGGCTTTTTTCTTTATCTGTGATGAATCTTTTCCTCTGTAACTTATATATCGACAGTCAAAAAGAGAGGAGGAAAAAAAACCTACAATGAATGGCTGAATCACAATTTGCATACTAAGGAGGCAAATGCCCAACTTCCAAAAACAATCAAACAACAAACAATATTTTTAGCATTTTTAATTAAAGATTTTAAAAAATATAAACATTTGAATAAAATATAGAGCATTTAATTCAATATTCACTGTATAATTCACAAAAATTAATATTCGTAAATAAAAAAAATTTATAATGTGGATACCAGTGTTATTTTAATATCTTTAATAGGGTTATTCCGATTCCGATAGTAGTATCGGATATTCCACCGATACCACACAAAATTCTGGTATCGAGTATTGGAACCCATGTACAGATCCGATGCCACTTTCTTAAACAAGACCTAGTTATGCCCGCTATCTTTGCTTAACGCTGCAAATCGGAAATAAAATCTTCTTCGCTGCTCAGAATGCAAACACAGGAAGTTGTGCTGTGTTGCCACAAGCAACCACTACTTAGCGAAGAAGAAATACAAACGTGTTAGCAGTATGTCCACAGTTTGGCAGTATTTTAGTATTCAGTAAAATGGCGACTTGTCTCATATGCCATGCTGCAATTTTGAGGGGTGGCACAAGTATTAACAAATTTAACACGAGTAACTTAATAAAGCATTTGAAGACACGTCACCCCGAAGAACACGATGTAGACTAACCATGTTCCGTACACTTTTCGCTATTCACCGCATCCCAGTGACCACTCCTCCGTTGTTGAGGCAGACAAGCATGTTTGTGTGATCATTCCCTGGGGGAATACCCATTATACAGTCCACACTTTGATATCTTTAGGACCAATAGCTTTTGAGAAAAGTGAAGTGAAGTGAAAAGTGAAATTCTTTTTCACTTAAGAAAAATTACTAAAAAGATTATTTTAGTACATCAAGTTAAACTAAATAAAATTTGGAAATATTTCGGCAACTAGCTGAAATCAAGTTTTTTTCTTCTATTTTATTTCCAACCCGATCTCAAGGCAATTGGTACATATTTTACGAGGTGACTAATTCATATGACCTGGCTTGTAGGAATTCGTACGTTTTGTGAAAAATCATACATATTTTTTACGAGGTGGCAAATTCATAGGAATTCATTTGAATTACCACCCCTAAACCTTCACCTCACAGAAAACATACAAAATCATACGAGTGAGGTCGTACGAATTAGTCACCTCGTAAAATCTGTATGAATTGGTCGTGAGATAGCATTGTTATTTCAAGTAACAGAAATGTTGCACACTATGCAGGATGGATAGTTTGTAATTTCAGACAGCTGAAATAACTCAAAACAAACTGAAAATAACTACTTGAATGAGCAGCATTCTTCCGTCATGGCCAATGATCATATAACATCTGCTTGACGACTGACAATATGGCTTCTTGTCTCAAATGTGAGTCTTCAGTCTAGCATCTTGTCTATCTTCCCCTTAAGGCAGCCCAGAGAGAATTGAGCCTTTAAGCATTACCAAAATAGGCTGATAGATGGCTTTGTTTCAATTATCTTAGGTGATAGGATAACACACACCCTTGGTCTCAGTGGAGGCATACAAACAGAGACTGCCAGGAGGGCAGCAAGCAAACACAGACAGGGACTGATGAAGAGATTTTCTCAGGGCATAAGGAGGATTCGGTTTCAGTTCACAGTGATTTTAGATTTATGAGAGAGAAAAACTCGGCTCTGGCCAACAGAAACAAAGCAAATTAATCAATAATAGACAACAACATAAGGTGGGGTCTTGATTGTCATTGTAATGTTCTGAAGATGCATCGGAAATAAAGCGATAAATGAGTGCAAATTTCCAATCGCACAATACTTCTTTTTGTGATGCTGTCGCAGTTCTCTGAGATTCTATCCCCCGTTGTAAATGAAAGCTGTCTCCTCTGAAGCCAATTAAAAGTTTATTAGTGATAGCGCGTGTCTGCTGTGCGTCAGTGCCTGGAGGTGAGAGAAGACCATATTGCATGCTGGGATTATTGCCACATCACTCCGTAGTCTACTCCAAATGGGCACTGAAAAATAAAAGGGCGTCATTTACTGGAGGGAAAGTACAGAGGGTAAGGAAGGGGTCACCAGCCTCCAAGCACTAGTAACACGTCATCTAAACATGGGGTATTCTACAGGCTCACATATGCTGCTTTAATGAACCTCAACATGTTATGTCCTACTATAAATTAGTAATGGCTCATAATGATTGACTAGTTATGTTATTACTTCTTTATATATACACATATATTATTATCTTAGTAATATTGTGCTTTTGACATTTATACAGATATTTTTAGCTATATTTTAATTTCAGTTTTATGTTTAATATATTTTATTTCAGTTAGTTGCCTAAGCAACAATTCTATCTTTTAAATTTTTAAACTTTGCTTTTTCATCTTATATTTTACCACAGCTTCACTTCAAGAACATTGATTTATTATATATAAATAAAATACAATTGAATTTTAGAATTAATGTACATTTACTACTTATCCACAAAAGATAAAGGATAATAATATATCACAAACTTACACAATAAGATGCTAAGCAGTTAATATACAAATCTATTATGCATATTTATGTGACTGAAACTTACTGAACATTTTATTAAAAAATAAAGGGAAAGAATGACCATCTTTAAATCAAGCCAGATCCTAAAATTAACAACAACACTGTATGTTAATGGCACACGACATATAATTAACAAATAATCCTCACTGGACAAGCCACAATAAAAGCCTATATTCTGGAATACATAAGCTGCAAGAAAACAAATGCATTGACTCACTTTCCTTAAGTGGACAGATAAAAATATGAATAATCATCCACAAATTTCAGAAGCATGAACTTTCTCAATTTAAAGAATTTCTCTTGCAATTACACTGATTTAATTGTGAGATATCTGAGATGGCTCTTGTGACACATTGGGTCTTATGATAGTCATTAAAGTTTATTAAATTCAATGCATTTATTATTAGATCAATGCACCACACTTTAATTTTGAGAACATGTTTCAGTCATGGACTGTGATATCCAGAAGGAGCCAAGCATCTCATATGTCCTCATCCAAAGTGGTCTTCTCCAAGCCAATTTTGCCTTGTACCCACATTGTGTTTCTACACACACTGCCAAGGATATCACAGCCACTGGCATGTATGCACAGGCAGTCTAAATCTGGCCAGAAAAACAAAAAACAAAAAACAAAAAACAAAAAAACCACAAAGCAAACATGATACAAGCTTAGAGTTTGAAATGTGGACTGCCGTATTTTAAAGTGCAGGTGAAATATACTGGGTGGTTTTCAGTCATTGTTGTAAAAACAAGACAGATGCACAAACTCTCACAAGCATCCTGAAGGGTTTGAAAGATTGTGTAGGTCAGTAAATGGCTGACTGGGGTTCATCGCACAGCAGCGGAGGAGTTTGGCTCTCCTTGGCCTGCAGGAGGTTTTAGTTAATCAAACTTAAACCCCTGCACCGAGACCATTGGTTTTGCTGGGCTGAGACTGAACTCTGTAAGGAGCTTTAGTGTATCCATCAGCACAATGGAAAAAAACGGGTCATCCATCAGTGTCAGCCTCGATCGATGGCTGTGGCTTCTGGAAGCACCATCTGATTTTATTACGAAAATGAAAATAAATATGGAAACAAAGAGCGCAAAGTGGGCTTGTGAAGTTGTGGATGAAGGGATATAAGCTTCACTGCATATATATAAGTAAAGCTCATAGGTGGTGATGAAGTTGAGACCTCACAGCAATAAATCCGTCAAGCTAAACAACTGCCAAAAAAACCATGGAGGCGAAACAAAGAAGGGTGAAGCACTCTTAAAATGAATCAATCTACAATGCTGCTACGCTTGTAAGGAAAACATAAATACTTACCCGGCAACTTGCAAAAAAACAAAACAAAACAAAACAAAAAAAACAATCGATCAGTCTCGTTCATTGCTGACCCTCACAGAAAAAAAAGCTTCAGCAGCTTAATGTTATTCTGCATATTTGATGCATGTTTTGCCTCTGGTGCAATGACATTGTGTAGCCTAGATTTAGAGACTGAATAACGTCAGATGGGAAGGCAGAAGCCAAAACTAAAATCAGTTGTAAAGTAATGCAGTAGCAAAAACTGCTGAACTTTAATATAAAACTGTCTGGTGTTTTGTGTGTATGTGTTTGTTTGAGAAATGTGGGGACTGAAGCTTTGTGGTGGAATGACCCAGCAAGCACATTTTTTTTTTCCTTTTCCTTCACAGTACTTCACAATGTTGCATTGCAGTACAGTGTTTTTAAAATGCTCTAGAATACAAAAATACTAGTAAAAAAAGGATGCAAGCAAAACATGACATCCTGTTTACCTATTTGAATTGTCAAAAATGAAGTAACAAACTTCAACTGTGTGAAAAGTAACATTTCAGAAAAGTATTATAAATAACTCACTGCAAGTGTTAAGTGCATTTCACTATTTCTGAGACTGAAAATGACTTTTCCAACTGTCACACAAGATATAATATTAAAGTTTCTCACTTGTGCAAAAAACATTAGAAAACTAAAATAAAATTAACCCTATAAAACCAAAATATGAACATAATGTCTTCACATTTTAGTATGCTAACAAGTTTCATGACTAAAAGATTAAATAAATGCAGCAGTGGTGAGCATGAAATAATTCTTTCAAAGTCATTTTCTCTTTCTTTTACTAATATTGTTTTATATTATTGCTAAATACTTAAGTTGTTTGGGAAATACCAAGTTGGACTTGGTAAAGAGGTATATTATATATTGCAAAAGTGCCACCCTATTAAAAATGTTCCTGCGCTGTTATGATTTTTAAAAAAATTTTTTTTAATAAAAACATTATATTAAGGACAGAGAATAACATGTATGGAGTTTGCTTGCCGGGTGCTTCCTCTACGACGACTAGCAGTCATCAGAGAGCTGTGTTTAAACTCACAGCAGGCTCATGTTAGTACGGCAGGCGGCGGTGTGCACATTTCCTGGATGTACACACAGCTCATTTAAAGCACCAAAGGAGAGCGTTTCTGTTTCGTCTTTCTGGGTGTGACAGCAGCAGTAGGGAAGGGATTGTAGGTGAAGAGGAAGAGAGTCTACCAGCATGAAGTAAAGATAATCCGTAACCCTTCTCTCAATTCTGACCTCTCTGAAGCTGATAGGGAACGTGGATGTGCGGCAGAGCCCTGCTGCCTGTGGTCACAGACTGTAGGTCCCACGCTGACTACCGGAGATGGATGACTCCTCCTGTGCAGCACACGATCACATACGCATGTACTGTACACAGAATAAGACACAAATACTGATAACGTAACTGCAACAAACCATGTAAACGCATACACCAAATAGACTGTTGCTCTTTTTAAAATTGACACACAAAGTTATTTGAAAATTCTGTCATCATTTACTCAACCTGTATGAGCTTGTTTCTTCTTTGGAACTTGGAAATTTGAATAATATCTTTGGCCCTGAAGAATATCCATCATCGGTTCTTTGCTTGTCAAACGGCGAGTAAATGATGACAAATTCTAATTTTGAGGTGAAGTATCCCTTTAAGCAATTACCTTCCAAGATCAATGTTTTCCTCCTCCTTGCCCTAGTTTTCAGAGATAAAAAGGGCAGATTGCAGGCAAACATGTCTCGGATGATAGTCTGATTGAGTTCCCTCTAAGCTAAGCCACGGCAGGAAGAGGATGAAAGATGTGGCCACTGGCGCAGACAGAGGCAGAGATAGCAGTGAAGGCCTCCCAGGAGCGGACAATGACATTGATGCTTAAAGCCAAGTGCTAATGAAGATGAATGTAAGGACCAAAGGCAACCCTCTGTCAATATTATTGAGGGCGGTATGACAGAAGGTCACTCTGAGCATGAGTCATCCTCCCACCAGCAGGGGACCAGCCAGAAGGCTTAACCAACATAGATAGTTTCAGAGGACGCTTGAGGTAGCACGAGGATATCCTCTTCTTCTGAACGATCTGCAAACAGCCCAGAATGAAAGTGTCACATTCAGTGAGGCTTGGTAATGGCTGTTTAATTTTGCTGCACATTCGATTGTATCAGCCACGTAGTGTTTGTTCGTTTAACTTGTCCCCTTCTTTACGCTTGAGATGGATTTATCCTTTCCTCACGGTTCTGCCTTTGTCCTGGGAAAAAACAAAAAGAAAGAGAAATTATGGAGATTTTGATATAAATACTAACAAATAATAAGTGAAATCACTGAAGCTTACATGACGTGTATTGCTGTAGTGTATATGATTCTGGGTTTTGATATCCGTTCAAAGGTTTGGGGTCAGTTTTTTTATTACTGCTTTTATTCAGAAATTAAATTGACTGTAAACATTTATAATGGTCCAAATTATTATTATCTTTTTTAATAAATCCTGTTCTTTTGAACTTACTATTCATCAGAGAATCTTGAAAGAAAGAAAGAAAGAAAAAAAAAAGTATCTTTTTTTAGTGTTGCATATCCTGTTTACTCAGAATATGTCCAATTATGAAAAACCTGTGAACAGGTTTTAAATGCTGTAAACGGATGAAATGTGCTGTCTCACAAGGACCATAACAACATGTTTATCTGAAAGTTACAGAAATGTGAAGAAAAAAAACAAACAAAAACAAGACAACATCTATATATATGCTAAAAAAATTCTATAAAACTACATTTGTATCACAATTCATTAAAAAATGATTTTAAATATATGCTGCTCTTTTGAACTTACTATTCATCAGAGAATCTTGAAAAAAAAAAATGTATCACAGTTTCTACAAAAATATTTAGCAGCAATATTGCTAATTGTCTTGCTACTGGATGTATCACAAATGGGGGCATTTTTTTGCAACTTTACTGGAATGGAAAATTGACACCCACCGACTAGAGGCATAATGTTTAATGTAATGGGAAGGTTTTTTGGTTTTTTTTGAGCCAGTAGACCCACTAAATGGTGACTGAACACCGTTCTAGTTCACTCCAGCTTAATTTAACCCCTGATTTATCCTTTATATATACATTTCACTTCCTTTGGCATATCCATCTGTCTCTCAATAACACTACAGACCGAATGAAATGAGATCAGAGTCATTAACACATTTTCAGATATACACAGTGCATCAGATGGCCACTATTCACATTTGGTAAGAGTTACTGTAATCAACATTAAATAAATAAACAACCAAGAAGTACAGAAATGCTGATCAAGAATGTGCATATAGTATTCATATTCAGGAATCACTGCAGGGCTTTCCTGAAATATAAAAGATGAAATACAAGAGATGTATAAAGAGCTGATGTTTACTCCCCCTAATGAAAAACCTCAGGCCAAAGTTCTTTTGTAACCGAAACAAATACTTAGCATTGCATCTTTGAACTAGAACGAGATGAGAAGAGTTATAACCCATGTTTCATCAATCAGAAAATTACAGAAAAATGTTCAGTTTTACATTTTTACTTTTCATATAAGTGACAGTACTTTTGATTGGATAAATTGTCCACATTTTGCCTGAAATCCTTTTGTTCTAAAACAGTTGCAGGGGGAAAAAAAAGTGTTTGATAAGCCCTGCTGTCATTCTGCATCTCCATCCAAGATTTCTGCCTCTTTTATGCTTGGATACTACTGGTTCTTCTGATGAAAAATGGCAGTTTAGGTTGTCAGCTCTCTGTCTTCACACATTGTTAGGTATGAAGTACTGCATAAAATCTGGCCTTCACAGAACATCTAAATGTTTCAGCAAGGTAGACACATATGTGGATCGAGCTACTGAGAGATTATATATTGTGTGGTTACTGTTCAAATGGTTTACTGTTTAACTTAAAATCAACATTAAAAAATGACAAAGGGAGCATTGTCATTAGATTTTATTCTTAAAATTGATCAAATGTGACAGTAAAGACATTTATATGTTAAAACATATTTTTATTTTAAAAAAAATACTATTCACAAAAGAGTCCTGGAAGAAAAAGGTGACTCCTGGTTTCCACAAAATTATTAAGCAGCAAAAGTATTTTCAACATTAATGTAGCACAGATAGCAATACTTTTACTAGCAAATATTTTAGAAAAAATAAATGACCAATCTTCACTCAATTGTAACTACTTTGAAATCTGCAATTTTATAATGGGGACTTAATCAGCTACTAATATATTAATGTGCCCTAACAGACAAAATTCATGTCCTGTGACCCCCGTGAACAACCCCGATATCTATAAATATGCTCAAAAAGATTTTCTATCAAACTACATTTGTATGATAGTTCATTAAAAAAAACCCCACATCAGTATGTGTTCAGATGTTTTGCAGTATTATTTTAGTCGGCTGTGTGAAGGAGCAAACCTGTTATGCAGAGCTCCTTCAACTTTCACACTGACCTTGTGAAACACAGAGGCAGATCTCCATGGCAACTCTGCAGCGAGCACTGCAATAGCTCCTTCCAAGAAATAAATGACGGTAGCTCTGCAGAGGGTAACAACAGAAAGAGAGAGAGAGACAGAGAAAAATATCAACTTTTTTTTATTAGTAAAACACATAAGACGCATTTAAACACAAAACACTAACGGCTGGTCTAGTTTACACATTCTTTCACTCTGTAAAGGGTGAACAGCTTCTTGTCCCACTCTGAAAAAAAGCTGCTATCAAGTCGCTGCCGCAGCACTCATCTAATTATTACAAAGGTCAATATTCCTCAGGAAGGTGAATGAGAATATACGACACTCTCCTGAGACGCAGGCGGGGGATGCTGCGGTAAGGATGGAATAATTCTTGTTCATATCCTAGTTTACATCTATCTGGCATATAAAAACTGCTTCATAAAGAGCAATTTGATGGACATATGGGTATTCATACAGGTAATATGCAGCCTTGTCAGTTGGTTTTAACTGATGGACTGTTAAGTGTGACTGTCATACACTTATACTATCTATTTAACCTGTTGCATGAAATATGGAGGATTTTTTTTTTTTTTTGCACAATGTGCTAACATTTACATCACCTTGATTTGAAGGTGATCTGATGAGCAAACCAGCACAATCTAAAATGTGTGCAATTCTTTAAAGCTTTTAAAGACAAATTTTTAATTCACTCTCTAAATGACTCCGTGTTCCATCAGGTGCATTCTAATTACACAAAGAGGCTTATGAAACACTATTAGGGGTTGTTCGCACAGGACGAGCTCTTACTTTCAAAAACAGCTGAAACTGAACAAATGCATCATAGTCAAAGACATCCATGTAGCTTCTGAAAAAACAGCCTACTAATTTCTCTTCAAAAGCAGGTGGGCTCGGGAGCCTCATCCCAAGTTGTGGGTCTTATCAGTGTCTTTTTTATTTTAAAAAAAAAAAGGCAGTAAGGACCCTTTCAGGCTGTGAAGTTCCTTTGAAGTCATGATAATACAAGAGTGCTCACCCTTCCATTCCCTGGAGGAATTGCCCAAAGCCTTGGTAAAGCAGACTCACACTGATGAAGGCAAAGATAACAAGACGAAAATCCCCAATCAGATTCCTTCTGTGGCTATGGCGGATTAGCCTGGCTTTGAGTCACCACAAACCAAGTCGCCATTTACGAGGCAGCAGCCAACGTTGGACGGCCTTGGGTAAATGCAATGCTGGCACGCTCAAGGGCCCATGTTTTGTATCAGCCTCTTCTGAGAAGAAAGAGGAATATTCAATTAACTTGTGCGGTTGCAGCTTCAGGTGTTGTTCCCCTTGTTATTATTCAAAAGCTTTCTTCTTTGTCTCAAGGGTTACTGAAACCAGGTGTGGATCTCACTTTTGGCATAAACCAAGCTTGCGTATGCATAAGTTATGTGTGTGTGCACACACACGTACATAGAAAACAAACAACTCTTGCGAAGACTGGGACAAATAAGGATTACTTGCAACCAAACAAACACAAAAAGATGCTCGAAAAGCAGTAGTTTTGTATAATATTGAAAATCTGGTCACTTTTGAACAGGACATTAGCATAGATGATATTAAAAGTCCACACCACTTTTTCCATGGAAGATTTGTCCCCACCACTTTATGAATTTATGATTTTGTCATCTAATACAGAGCAAGCATCTCCGATTGTGTAGCAGGTTTCATTTTGTCAGCGTGTCTTATGAGTAGCAATATGGTGGTGGAATTTATTATTTTTTAATGCTGTGTGGTTGTTATGGTTGTTATTAGTCGAGAAAAGTAACAGTAGCAATATGTTCTATTGAGCACACAGCTGTCAGACTCCAATCTATCTTTTCCAGTTCCCTTGGCAAAAAAACAACAAAAAAAAACAAACAAATGTGTACAGATGCATTATCAGAATTTTTAAAATGAAAGGTTCAATTAGGGCCATTTGTATTTTGTTTCAGTACGTCATAAATAGAATGAGGCATCAGCTACTGTCGGTGATTTGTCATGTTGCGCCGCATTGCTCATTATAATGAATTGTACTGTCTTTTGTCACGTCATGCCACTCGCATCCGGTGTAGACACGAGGTTAGGACCCCAATCCACACAGTCAAAATGAAAATGTTACTAACAGACCAACATGAGCATTTATCCAGTGCTAGGTATAAGAATGCATCTATCTTCTGATTTTCAGATCTATTAAAACAGTAAAAGATCATGTTATATATGCATCACCTAATTTATAAATAACATAACATTCATGACCTGAGACCATGATGTAATTTTGTGATGTCATAACCAGCATGTCTGTGTCCTTAACTCTTTAAAATGAGATGCTGATAGACTTCAGGTAAAGTGACGGCCACTGGAAGCTAGAGGGGTCAAACTGAAGTTTTGAAAAGCAGAGAGACATAGTATGTGTGGCAGTAGAGTCAGGTTGTGCTGTCGGAGCTTGATATTAGAGTTGGCAGAAAATAACCTGGCAAGGTCAGTGCAGGTGAAAGCAGTGGGAGACTGACAGTTAAGTCCTTTCACTGAATTCCAATGTTACAGACACACACTTACAGAAAAACACACAAGACGACAAACTACTATGTTAAAGGTATTTTCTATATAAAAGGTGCTGCTACAAGGAAAACAGTGGCTGCAACCACTGCAACGTGAAACACTGTAATTGACCTAAGTGGCCTAAAAAAGTATTTGGACATTTAAGCCACACTTATGCCCTGTATAAAATTCATTGCACTGCACAATAAAATAGAAAACCAAGTGGCATTTATTTCTGAGAAATATTATACACTTTTTAAAAAAATGAGTAAGAATGTTTAAGAAAACCATTATTTGTTTGCATATGCCACTTGGTTTCATATTTTGCATGAAATGTAATTGCATGTGCAGTGTTATAGTGACTTGCATGTCCAAAGGTATGCAAATAAATCTGAGGGTAAGAAGTTTGTGGTAAAGTATTATTTTGAGTCTTTTCAAATTATTTCAGACTTTCGGGTCCATTCAGCACGTGACATCACATCGACTCTTCACAGAGTTTTCTGTATTCAGGTAAAAGATAAGAGGTCCCATTTACATCTTTGCATTACAATCCCATAACAATTTATGGATTCTACATTGATTCAGATATCCCCTTTTATTTCATAACCTGAAGTATGCTTCATAAATGATGAATACTGCCAGTCAATTCAGTCCATTGATGAAAGATTAATGAGCATGCACTATTGAATGATGCACTAATGAAAAATGTCTAGAAGAAAAACATGATAATACAAGAGGACAAACATTTTTTGTGATGGTATGGATTATCTACTGGACTATAATGAGACAAAAGCATGCAAAAGCAAAGGAATTAAATAAATAATGCAGGTGTGAATTTATTGCTTTGGCACAGAATAAACAAACATAAATACTGTTCGACCCAGAACAGCCGTTAATGCAATGTGCAAACCCACCTTTGAGGATCGGGCAATCATTTCCAGGTGTGTGTAACCACAAAGAATTATTCATAGAGCCTAGCAAATCGGCCTCACTGCTAGAGTGCAAACAGACCTTTTTTTCTTTTCCACTCACCGTTAAGCTCTGAAATGAGTCGTTGAAGGAGAGGACAGGAGGAGCTTTGGCACAGAGATCCAGGCATCAGCATGCAGCCAGAGGTGGCTCGTACATTCCCAGATCAGCGTTCATGCCGTGAATGAACATCAGGCCCGTAAGGAAACTGACAGCGGCAAATTCAGTTAATCCCCACAATCTGCAAAGCAAATCAAGAACATAAATTGTGATTAAATCAAAACAAAGCACTGTTTTATTTTGGTTTGAAAAAAGCCTGACAGGAAAAAAGCTTTTGTCGGGACGCATTTGTCAGGGTAGTGACAGGATTTTATGTTTCATGGGTCAAATCACAGACTGGTGTTAAAATATGTCTTTTAGCATGTCTTGCCATTATATTTTTTGTTGCCAAGATAGCAGCTTGCACAATCCATTGTTAAGGTCAACAAAAGACGATTATTATGAACAGAAAGCTTTCAGAGTGACATGGAAGCATGTGTCAGATCAATTCTCATTTGTGCAGGCTTTTTAATGAATCAAAAACATACAGCTACAACTACGATAGTTTCAGTCACAAACAAATGATTCTTCTGAGCCAGTCCTTTTAATGAATGCTTATATATTTTAATATATAAGCAAAACGGACATTATTACTGAAATATGCCCAAATGAGACAGAATCAATAAGCGAATAAGGAAAACTATGAATACCCAGCCACACACTTATTTAGAGACAAAAAAATAGTACCTCCAAGATGGGACCACTTGTTGCCTGGCACCACAACAGCTGTTTCCTTTTGGAAGTAAATGAAAGTGCTCATCATTAGCCTCCTGCACTTATTTTGTCTTGCCTTGTGTGCTTCTTTCTGCCCAAAGTGAGAGCGAAATTCAGTCAGAAGAAAGATTAGCTGGTGAACCTCAGCAAATGCATTATTCAGTATGCACAAGAGAGCAGCCCACATGCAAACGTCTCCATTCACCTCACATTAGGGGCATTCAAGACACCCTTACGACTCATTACGACGCAGACAAAGAACCGATGGTACTCAACACGTCCCAGGACCAGCTGGGCCAAGGTAACAGGGTGCATCATGAGGGCCAAGCTTCTGCTTGAGAAGGTGACACTTTGTAAATGAAGCTTGAAGGTCAAGTGCACATGCTGATGGCTTGGTGGGGGAGAGCTCAGGGCTGTGCTCACATGAGCCTGTTGATAGCTAAGGCCCGTTTTTCTATCCCTCCACGCCAGTGCACATATATGAGAGGAAGCACAAATAGTCTCTGAACCGGCAGGTAGACCCCTGGGGGACAAAAGAGAGACAGAGAGAACATTAGAACTAATTGGGCATTCCGTAGAAGGATGGATTACTGTGGCAGAGCTTTGAGGAAGGGAGGAAAAGGGTGGATGCTACAATCAGAGCAACTCCTGTCATTCTACCTTGTGAATGTGGTGTCTAATTGAAACATAAGTATTGCATCACGCTGTGATGTTGTCTAGATTTATGTGATGTGATCTCATAAACCCAATGAAGCAAAATACAGTATACCGTGTAGGTGAGAACATATACTAATAACAAGAACTAAACCAGACCATGAAGCATTGCAATTTATATAATAATACTGCATTAACTCCCAAGCTGGTGTTCTGAAAGTTAAGTACGAAAAAGGTTTCAACTTTCAAAGTATAGAAGCTCTAAATCCAAAGTAGACAGCTGAAAGATTTCCTCTACACACCGTGTCGCAAAGTTTAAACAAAGTAGGTTAGACCACAGTCAGAGTTTCCTCCCTTAATGCATTTTTATGTCCCCTCTGAGTCCACGTCTTGTGAATTTAGCCAAAAACATGTCATATTTTCCCCATTCCTTACAAGCCTCCAGCATATGAGTAATACCAGGTCCCTGATTATTTGCAGAGCTAAATCCTAAGCCATGAATTAGACTCACTAAATTTCAGCCTGCATGTCTCTCATATTTTCACAGTAGTCATTTTCCTTCATCTACGAGACTTGAAGTGAAATTCAGCTGGAATGTCTCAGTACAAATTTAGAGGAGCTCTTTTCAAGAGAAATATACATGCTGAGAAGCATGCAAAGTGTTTTGGTTATTGAAAAGGGACAATTGTGAACAAAGTTGTTGGAAACAAATTGAGACAATAAATAAAGCAGCAGTCGTCATACACAGCATGCATTGATCTAACGAAAGCAGTTAAGAAATTTCATGATATGATTCTTGAATAATCTCTCCTGTGACTAAGTGTTGTATTTTTTTTTTCCTTTTCCAGGTGTGCCCCTAAACCAATCATAAAACCTACTCTACTGTGCTAGGATGTAAGATCAATAGAGTGAGACTGGAGAGAATTACATCCATCTGAAGAAGACAGAAAAGGGATTTTGAGCTACTCGTGTGACTACTTCACAAGACAGGATATGAAGAAACAGAGCATGCTTCATCTTTGAGACAAATTATTTTTCAAAATTCAACTAAACCCTTGGTTCTCCTGTCACATGAACTTAAGAGATAAGTGAGAGACTGATATTAATAACAGACTGAATAGTCTACATCACACAGTGAATCTGCATTAAATTATATCAGTTTAATTATGAAAATGGGACAGATTGCAATATTTCTTCTGCACACGCATCTGCTGCTCGGAGTCGGAAGCTCCCTGGTCATTCAGTCCATGCCCTGGAGAGTGCCCTGTCCTCACCAGTGTGTCTGCCAAATCAAGCCCTGGTACTCTCCCCAGTCTGTGTACAGAGAGGCTCCTACAGTAGACTGCAATGACCTGCTACTTATCCAGCTGCCCACTTCCCTCCCTCAAGAGACACAAACCCTCCGGCTGCAAAGTAACCTCATCAGTTCTGTCGACCAGAGTGAACTCCAGGGCCTTGTCAATCTGACAGAGTTGGATCTCTCCCATAACAGCTTTACCAGTACCCGCAACCTGAGGATAACTGACCTGCCAGCTCTTCTCAGCCTACACATGGAGGAAAACCAGCTGAGGCACCTCCCAGAAGCAGCTTTCTTTGGTCTCCCTAGCTTGCAGGAGTTGTACCTCAACCACAACAGGCTTCGAAGCATCTCCCCTGGGGCCTTCAAGGGTCTGGATAAACTTCTAAGACTTCATCTCAACTCTAATCGATTGGTTGTAATTGACCGGCGTTGGTTCCATGCTTTGCCACAATTGGAGGTTCTCATGATTGGTGGAAACCCTGTGGACACTATCCAGGACTTAAATTTTAAACCACTGAGCTCTTTGCGCAGTCTTGTCCTAGCAGGCATGGGCTTACGTGAGATCTCAGAGCGAGCGCTAGAGGGGCTTCAAAATCTGGAGAGCATTAGCTTTTATGATAATCACCTAATAAAAGTTCCAAAAGAGGCATTGCAGAAGTTGCCGGGTCTAAAGTTCCTTGACATGAACAAGAATCCCATTCAGCTAGTGCAGAGGGGAGACTTTCAAAATATGCTTCACCTGAAAGAGCTTGGCTTAAACAACATGGAAGAGCTGATCTCTATTGAGCACTCAGCAATGGAAAACTTGCCTGAACTGACCAAACTGGAGATCACAAACAATCCTCGGCTCTCCTATATCCACCCTCAGGCCTTCCAAAAGTTGTCGAGTATGGAAAGTCTAATGCTGAACAGTAATGCCTTGAGTGCCCTGCATAGCCAGACAGTAAGGTCGCTGCCCAGCCTTCAAGAAATCAGCTTGCACACCAATCCCATTCGCTGGCCCGGCTGCCTGATCCGCTGGGTGGGAGCCGACAATGACAAGCTGGTCCGTTTCATTGAGCCTCAATCCACATTCTGCTCTGAGCCTCCTGAGCTGAAAGCCCGACGAGTTAAAGAAGTCTCATTCAGAGAGATGGCAGACAGCTGCCTGCCCTTGATTGCCCCAAGCACATTCCCCTCTTACATTGAAGTCAAACATGGAGACAACATAGCCTTGCACTGTCGAGCACTGGCAGAGCCAGAGCCAAGTATCTACTGGGTCATTCCCCAAGGTGTGAGATTGACTCCATCCAGCAGCTACGGGCGTTATCAGGTTCTCACAGAAGGCACTTTAGAGATTTTTGGAGTCACTGCTGAAGAGGCCGGATTCTACACTTGTGTCGCGCAGAACCTAGTGGGAGCTATTCACTAAACAGCTCTACAGGTGGAGGAGGGTGAGGGCTTTACTTCATTACAGTGCTCAAAAGACAGAGGACAGCTTTGAAGTTCAGGATGTCAAAGAAAGGTATGCCTTACTAACCTGGCAAGCAAGCCGTAACGTCCCTACTGCACATTTATCATGGGTGTCCAATGGCAGTCTGGATGCCCATCATAGGCACAGCACTCGAATTCTAGCTGGCACCAGGAAATTCAACCTAACCCATCTGCAACCAGGCACTCATTACAAAGTTTGTCTACACATGGGGCCAAATGACACCTCGTGTGTCCATCTAAGGACCAAGGAGGTATCCATGCCAGAACCTTTACCAGACCTGACCCCAGCTGTCCTGCTGGCAGTTTCAGCTCTGCTCCTTTTATTTGTGGCCAGAGCATGTCATGGGGGAGCCTCATTCGGTTGGAAAGACCACATGCTGGAGCTTGAGAAACCCTACACCACCATTCTGACCCAGGAGGCAAAGGCTTTCATGACTCCTCCAATACTAGTAAAGTACCTGAATCAGCAGGATCCAGACAAAGTCCTATCAGACGGCAGAGGGAAAGACCTCAGAAATGCTTCACTGGGGCAAGATGCTCAGGGGCTAACAAAAGAGGCATGCTGAGCAGAATAAAGAGTTCAAGGAGGATGGACAAGAAAAAAAAAATCCCTGGAGTATAAGTTTCACAAAGCTCACTTTACCGATCTGACAGTCAAAACTACTGAACGTCTGAAACAAACAATACTAGACATTTAAGTGGCAGACCCGCTTCACATAACAGCGACCCAGTTTCAAAGTATAGTATAAAAAAAAAAGAAGAAAAAAAGCAAAAAAAAAAAAAAAAGATATTTGTATTTATTTTGTAACAAAAAAGATACATCAAATATATGTATATTAAAAGCATTTGTTCATATATCCACATACAGTATATCAAACTAGGACACTAAAGCTGTGCTGCCAATCATAAATAACAGTTCATATAGAGTCTGTTTATATGCAACCTCCCAACTTTACGAGTCTGTCACACAACAGGCCAAATGGTTGTAGAAAGATAAGCGCTTATATATTTTTAATACTGAAGAAGAGACTGACTTGACACAGGAAAGCAAAGAACACAAATATCAAGGAAGCCTCTAAAGAACTCAAGAAGACAGAATTGAAGTCTTCTGAAAGGCATTTTGCAGGCTGCGGGCAACAATTCACTTTGTTTTTGTGGTGAAAAACCAAACTGACTATCTCAAAGCAGGCATTATGAAAAGAGCTGATATAAAGAGAGGTGTCTTAAATGTTGTATAACTAATGTTGTATGTACTCTCTTTAACAGTGTGTTAAATTGTGCTTTGTACAAGGACCCCAAGAGAATGCTCCAAAGTTAAGACCATCCCAGAAAAATTGAATGTTTTTGCGCATAAAAGAAAAATCTTTTTCTCCCTCAAAAATGGACTGATCTATACATCTGACAGGGGACACAAACTTATGAGCTAAAATGCTCAGAATGGGATATTTGCCTATATTGGTCCCCTTGTTCCTGAAATATGACAGACCCTTGCTTAGAAAAACAACTCAAGTGAACAGACGTTCTAGTCTTGATGGGCGTACTGCCTAGACATATGCGTCGGCCTCTTTGTTCAGACATGTCAATCAAGAAGAGAGGGTCATGGAGAAAGCGCATGGAACAGCCCTATGATGGCATCCTTTCCAGCAATGACGGCAAACATTTAGTGACAGCAAAGAGGTTCAAGTCTACATGCACACTGCTTTGTACAAAGCAAGCACGTCAAAGCTCCCATCTCTTTCAGTACTGATGAAAAGTGCGGGTCCTGTCGGGCTGCTAATGGGACACACTTCATGGAAAGATAGTGCCAACTCTTCTTTCTGTAAAAAGAAAAAATGGGCTTTTTCTTACAGTTTGTCAGGTGAAAATTCAGTGCACAGCACATGAACTCTGCTCTGACTGCTGGACAGCAGTGAGAGACATGCCCAGTGAAAGAGGGGTCAGAGGGCACCGGTGTGCCCCTCTTATCCAGGAAAGGAAATAAAGCAGCACTAGGGATTTTTACAGGCTGTCATTTTACAGTAATTTGTTTGCTCTGATTTTTTCTTTTTTTTTTTTTTTGGAAGTTTGTGGTTGACGTTCCCTCCTGTTATACTGTTTTATCTCTCTCTAACTTGACTGTCTTGTCCTCAAATTGTTTTTCTTTCATTATTGTTTGTTACTCATTGGTCTTTTCCCCACCCCAAAGCTGTACATAAGTCAATCTGAATTTCCTATTCAACATACCACTTTCTGAAATAATTTAGATGACTGTGTGTTAAATTCTATTTTGAGCTATTATTAAAACATTTTGGACTGATCTCAAGGTTTGATCGATTGCAGGACACCAAGTGTGTTTACATGCACTTTAAAAGTTTGATTTCAGTCGGTCTAAAGCAATAATTCATCTTATTTTAAAATGTCATAAACATTTTGTAAATGAAAAAAAGTACCATTCTGGTTTTTGCAAAATCTCAAGACAACACAATTTTTAGCTCAGCTTCGCCCAGCATGTATACACATTAATCAGACTACAAATTAGCCTCAGCATTTTGCGCTTAATCCAAAACACAGTGAGTGATAAGCATTTAATCTCTCAAAAGCATTGTGGACAACTGGACGGACAATTTTTCACTGTGCATGTAAACATTCTTAATGGTATGGATGTCATATATCACCCAATATGCATATAACCTTTAATTCATGCTCTTTCTTGAGCCCCTTGAGTATGGGGCAGTCGTGGCCTAATGGATAGAGAGTTGGACTTGTAACCTGAAGATCGTGGGTTTGAGTCTCAGGTCCGGCAGGGATTGTAGGTGGGGGGAGTGAATAACCAGCACTCTCTCCACCCTCAATACCACAACTGAGGTGAGACCCTTGAGCAAGGCACCGAACCCCCAACTGCTCCCTGGGCGCCGCAACATTGGCTGCCCACTGCTCCGGGTGTATGTTCACTACTGTGTGCATGCACTTGGATGGGTTAAATGCAGAGCACAAATTCTGAGTATGGATCACCATACTTGGCCACACACCACTTCCCTTTCTCTTTCTTAATCAGGGTCTTGAGTTATGTTTCCTTCTGTTGTTATGCTATTGGTCCAAAAGGGGCATAATTTCATAGAACTGCCTTAGAGTTAACTGGAGCAACATATCCTCCAATTATAATCAGAACAAATATTCATTCTTTCGAAATGGAATCACCACAACGAGTTACTCCAGTTTCTAGAGATTTGCAAAACAGCCCTCGGCTTCTTAAATTCGCTGAGAAAAGAGCCTCAGGCTGGTGATGCTCTTCCTCTCAGCAGCAAATGGTATATCCATCCCCCAGTACACCCCCTCCAGTGCCCTCCTTACATACTTCACAATTACCGCAAAGAGCCTGTTGTCTAAAAACAGTAACTTTGAGAGAATGATTGATGCCTGAAGAGAAATAAGAGAGAGAGACATGTATGTTTGGCAGGGGGCAGGGAATTGAAGGCAACATAATAGTGTTATGCTTCTCCACAGAAATCATACATAATTGTGAACGACTATAATTGCACATTACAGTTATTTCAAGGAATACTGAAAGTGGGACGGCAGGGTTCTGTTTCATAACACTTAATGCCATCCTTCACACTCAAGTGGACCCTCTCGAATCTATCAAGCTTGGAAATGCCAAACTATAAGGCTCAATGCACCACTGAACCGTAGCTTTGCCGTTTAATGGAGGGGGAAAAAAACCTTTTTACAGTGCAAGATCAAAGGAATATTACAACCAAGCACGCTCAACTACAACACTACTGCAGCATCTATAGTCAAAGTGCATAAATGGTAGGTTTGCTGAATAACGATTTAATAAATGACTTTCTCGATTCAATATCCTGATCAATGAGAGATTGAAGTACATTTGATTTCATTGCCTCAAGCTTGAAAATGGTTTATTTGATTTCAGCCCAAATCAAAAAACATAATTCACTATTAAATGGTACACTAGTCACCTGATATAATGTGACATTTGCCTATAACTGGCTAATGTATTAAGATTAATAGTAATATAACTTTTAAGGGAAACGTCAAACATATTTATACGTAAGTGCCTTGCAAAAACATTTTAGCTAGACTTAATTTTACTGAATTAAAAATACCACACTGACAAAAGGAAATGCTCCATTTAAAGAAATATACAGTCCCTGTGATGCACGAGCTTACGGGTTTACCCTGATGAAAAAAAAATTCCTTAATGAGGATACAGCTGTTTTATAATTGGACATTCTGCACAAAAACTTCACAGTTGAGGAATCATTACTCACTTATTGACAAACCAGCGGGCACTGCTGGTTAAATAATCATGAAGCGGAAGCACCATCAAAGCACCCAGGCGCTGCCTGAAAATGACTGTCCATCAGTTTCTGCACAGATAAAGTGGCCAACTATGAAAATAAAAAAAATAAAAATAAAAAAATAAAAAAAACAGGGTGACTTAAGAACAATTGTTACAAATCAGGATATATTTACTTAGAAAAAAGATACAAATATTATTTCAAATGTTTTGTTAAAGTCCTATTCAAATTTTAACATTTTTGAATGAAATTTTAATGACATATCAGATTTTCTGCATTTTTTTCCCCACAGTCTACTTATGTGGTCACTTCAAATACAGTCATGGATGGAATATTTAATAAACATTTAAAGTAATCGACTGAATAACAATCAGTTAAAAGGCACAGTTAAAAAACCTGTTGCTCTCATGAACTCAAAGAAACGCAAGAATGCATGTTAGTTACACTGCTGCTTGGAGTCAGTAAGAGTTTTATGTTGACCCAGACTACATTTATTTTAATAAAAAAATAAAAAATAAAATAATCAGTAAAACAGTATATTATTATTATTACTACAATTAAAAATAATGGTTTCCTGTTTCACCATATTTTAAAATATAATGTAATCCTGTGACGCAAAGCTGAATTGTCAGCAGCCATTACTCCAGTGTCACATGATCCTTCAGAAATCATTCTAATATGCTGATTGGTTGCTCAAACAATTCTTATCAGAGTTGAAAACAGTTGTGTTGCTTATTATTATTGTGGAAATCTTTTTTTCTTTTTTTTTGATTTGATAAACAGAAAGTTGAGAAGAACAGCATTTATTTGAAATCAATTTTTGATCAAGTTAATGTATCCTTGATGAAATGAAAATTATTAATTTATTTAAAAAGATGAAAATAAAAAAGCCTAACCCCAAACTTTAAGCAGTATTGTATATACAATACCTGCCATGACAGCAAACTAGCTTATGGCAATACTTCTTGCAATAGTGCACACACCATTCACCTAAAACTTTTTCCGATGCAATTCAGACTACATACAGTGAAAAATACACCCTAACCTCAGTTGTTCAAGACAAGACCAGCAGGAATTTGAGTACTTTAAACGTCCTGTTGCTCTCTTTTTCCTTTCCTTAAAAGTGTTCCCATTTTTAAAGCCAGGAAGCAGTTTTGTGGAACGATGATAGAAAAATTGATTGTGAAATCTATTTAGTGTGGCTATCGATTTCCCCATAAGGGGAAGGAAGGCAGACCGTGTGAGTAAGATAATGGAATATGGAACGGGCGAGCAAGAGCCCAGAAATGGGAAGTGACACTGGTTAATGGAGTAGAACTGGGCTGTTTTAGGTGGGATATGAGAGTGTGTGCACATACATCCGTGTGAGAGGTCCCCACAGCTACAATAACACTCCACATTTTGCTCTGCATTTCAACTCATCCATTTTAGAAGGACAGCTGATGCAAAACTTTATTATCAACACAATCTAAATCAGTTCCAAATCAGTTAGCTGTTATTTACCCAAAGAAAACAAAATGAGCATTTTTTAAATCACAGTTTTTATCTGGGAAAACTGGTGTTTTAAGCAACACAACTGTTTTCAGCACTGATAATAAGAAATGTAACCTGAGCAATATATGATACTGTATCATATTTTGAAGGATCATATCACACTGAAGACCGGAATAATGGCTGTGGAAAATAGAATTAAATGACATTTTACAATATATTAAAATGAATTAAATAAATGCAGTCTTGGTGAGCATATTGATCCCTAAGTTTTAGTAACATATAGTAGGGGAAAAAATGGTTTGATCCCCTGCTGATTTTGTACGTTTGCCCACTGACAAAGAAATGATCACAGGGGTTAAAGCAAAAAAAAAAAATCTTTTGACTGAAAATTTTTCCTCGGCCAAACAACATTCCACAGCCATACCTGTCACACACCCAGTTTAATATTCAAGGCCATTGCCACTCCCTCGCATATTGGCTTTCAATCATAAAACATGTCTTAAAAAATTTAAATCAATATATTGTTTTCTGTGGAGTAAGCAGAATGATTTTCACATAATTGTTTAGTAAATATTCAAGCCTATAAGACTGATTACTCAACTCTTATTCAGGACTATTTAGTGTGGGTTTTATGGCCTTATTTCAGCTACATTTTCCCCCCAAAACTTACTAACCACGCATAATATTTTTTTTTTCTAAAAAAATGTACATCCATCTTTGTCACATTTTTTTTGTATTCAGCACAAACTCTACTACAATAATATGACATTTTGGTCAATAGTATGTTTTAAGTAGCTGAAATAAGCACAAATATCAGGGCATGTCAAAACATCTCAAGGGCCCCAAAATCAGCTCAGACCCCAGAGGGTTAAGAGCCATGTTTTTCTTGTAATTAGGAGTGCTTGTCCTCCTAATTTCAAAAAAATTGGGAGCACCTTCTAATCAATAATAAAAAATTCTGATCAAAAATTAGCCTTCTTAATACGAGGTGACAATTGACTCAAAATGATTTATAGGAGCATTTTCTTTTACCTTTGTAAATGCATTTTCTAATTTTATTAAATGTATGCAGTGTTTCTTCTAGGATATTTTCCAGCTGTGGTGGCAGGACTATTTCCCATGGACCACGCCCCCTCCCCACCCAAGAATCACCTGCACTCAGAATTGAATTTATTTTAACTAAAAAAGACAAGTAAATAGTAAATAATAAAATAAGAACAAATAAATTAATTACAATCAATAGCACAAACAAAAACGATAAGATGCAAATTATTTTCAGTTAGGTCTAACTATAATCTATTCAACTGTAAAATAACACTGGATAGTCTTCACTGTATAATGAAAGACAGCAGCAGGTTTATTTAGGCTGCTGTCTCTTTAAGACCTCATGCATGGATCTAATATGTTACACATGGCTCTATGCTTACTTTTCTTTTTAGGAGCGCTTGTCCTCCTAATTTAAAAAATATAGGAGCACCTTCTGATCAATAATCAAAAATTCTGATAAAAAATTAGCCTTCCTAATATGATGTGACATTTGACTCCTTAAAGTGACTTACCGGGGTATTTTCCTTTCACCTTTGCAATGGGATCATTTTCATCTTTGTCAAATTCAAAAATTTATGGTTATAAGGTTTTTAAAAATTATATTTAAAACAATATAATAAGAAGTAGAATAAGACAAATAAGTTACCAATCATATGAAATTAGTATTAATAAAATTATTTGTACTACAGAGGTGGCACAGAAGAACTCAAAAGTGGCTTGTAGTTGTAGGTACATTTTCAGACGTTTAGTGAGGCTCAGAGCTGGCATGAGTGCAACTAAATTTATAGATTCATGTGGAGATTAAAGTTTTAAATATAAATTTTGAATACAGAAATATTAAATGAATTAAATAACTGAAATGATACGCTAAAAATGAAACAAACCACCAGCAGGCGGCGGTAAGTCACTGATTTTTTTCACTGAATCATTTATTCAATTGATTCGTTCGGACGGCTGATTCATTCCGGAATGAAGCAAGTGACTGTCTTATCATGAATCACTTACTCACTAGATTCGCTCAAAAACACAGTTCATTCATGAATGAAATACCGCTGTGTTTGCTTTTAGAGATGCGCAGCGGCTCAGCTGTTACTTTATTTGGAACTATTTTCCTTGATGATAGAGTAAAATCATGCATTAATTGTTTATTGACCTGTTGTATTAAATCAATATCACATTTGCAAACTCCCTTAATAGTTATTAAAAGCTGTCACTCTCCTTATCGCGATCTGTGGGCGCACAGAAAATGAGAGCGCGCGAGTGAGTTATCAAGACTCAAAAGCACGTGCAAATGTGAAACATTCCGTCGGAACCTGCGGGAATGAGTAGAATTATTATTAATATCCGCAATCCCGCGCCGAAATTCAAGTTCTGCTCTGTGTTCTCTGCTAATAACCCGACTGTGAATGATGCGAGCGGCGTTGTTACGTTGTCAGTGAGAAGCTGCAGCCGTGGCGGGGATGACAACGGTGTGCCGGCAGAACAACAAGAGCAATGCGCTACATGTTTCTTTTCCCCTCATTTTTCCAATTGACGGAAATCCGTTTCAGAGACTCGCTGCAATTAGCGAAATCCAGTAAATGCCACGGAGGCACTTAATCCCTGTGATCAGTCTATAATTTAATGGTAGGTTTATTTGAACAGTGAGAGACAGAATAACAACAAAAAAATAAAGAAAAAACACATTTCAAAAAAGTTATAAATTGATTTGCATTTTAATGAGTCAAATAAGTATTTGACCCCTTTGCAAAACATGACTGTACTTGGTGGCAAAACCCTTGTTGGCAATCACAGAGGTCAGACGTTTCTCGTAGTTGGCCACCAGGTTTGCACACATCTCAGGAGGGATTTTGTCCCACTCCTCTTTGCAGATCCTCTCCAAGTCATTTAAGGTTTCGAGGCTGACTTTTGGCAACTCGAACCTTCAGCTCCCTCCACAGATTTTCTATGGGATTAAGGTCTGGAGACTGGCTAGGCCACCCCAGGACCTTGATGTGCTTCTTCTTAAGCCACTCCTTTGTTGCCTTGGCCGTGTGTTTTGGGTCATTATCATGCTGGAATACCCATCCACGACCCATTTTCAATGCCCTGGTCCTGACGGTACATGGCCCCGTCCATCGTCCCTTTGATACGGTGCAGTTGTCATGTCCCCTTAGCAGAAAAACACCCCCAAAGTTTCCACCTCCATGTTTGACGGTGGGGATGGTGTTCTTGGGGTCATAGGCAGCATTCCTCCTCCTCTAAACACGGCGAGTTGTGTTGATGCCAAAGAGCTGGATTTTGGTCTCATCTGACCACAACACTTCCACCCAGTTCTCCTCTGAATCACTGGCAAACTTCAGACGGGCCTGTACATGTGCTTTCTTGAGCAGGGGGAGCTTGCGGGCGCTGCAGGATTTCAATTCTTCACGGCGTAGTGTGTTACCAATTGTTTTTTTTGGTGACTATGGTCCCAGCTGCCTTGAGATCATTGACAAGATCCTCCCGTGTAGTTCTGGGCTGATTCCTCACCGTTCTTTTGATCATTGAAACTCCACGAGGTGAGATCTTGCATGGAGCCCCAGTCCGAGGGAGACTGACAGTCATTTTTTGTTTCTTCCATTTGCGAATAATCGCACCAACTGTTGTCACCTTCTCACCAAGCTGCTTGACGATGGTCTTGTAGCCCATTCCAGCCTTGTGTAGGTCTACAATCTTGTCCCTGACATCCCTGGACAGCTCTTTTGTCTTGGCCATGGTGGAGAGTTTGGAATCTGATTGATTGATTGCTTCTGTGAACAGGTTGTCTTTTATACAGGTAACAAACTGAGATTAGGAGCACTCCCTTTAAGAGAGGTATTTTCTCTAATCTCAGCTCCTTACCTGTATAAAAGACACCTGGGAGCCAGAAATCTTGCTGATTGATAGAGGATCAAATACTTATTTGACTCATTAAAATGCAAATCAATTTTTAACTTTTTTGAAATGTGTTTTTCTGGATTTTTTTGTTGTTATTCTGTCTCTCACCGTTAAAATAAACCTACCCTTAAAATTATAGACTGATCATTTCTGTCAGTGGGCAAATGTACAAAATCAGCAGGGGATCCAATATTTTTTTCCCCACTGTATATGTGAAAGGTGGATTCTTACCACCTGCAGCAGCATTGTTGTAAATCCCCAGACATCTTACAATTCCTGTTCCACATCATTGGACAGACAGATTTTCTCAATAACTTATATTGGAAAGGAAAGAAAGTCGGTCTGGAAGAAAGGCTCAGAGCAGTGAACACACAATATTGACGAAACAATGAGCATCTAGACAGCACTGAACACATCGCAGCTACAAAAGTGACTGTCACTTCATTTAAAAATCATTCACAGTTATTTAAATAGTCTGGCCATAACTATTGTATAATAAGTGAAAACAATGAGCTGTCATTCCCCCTGTGTGATGAGTATATGACTCATTGTACATGCAGAGCTAAGCTGTACAATTAGCAGTCAATGCATCAAGCTATTTCAGGATTTCTAATAAGTATTTATCATTGGGGGAATCTTACTTAATGAAATTCACATTATTGTCTCTGCATACATGACAGCAATGGATGACTATTTCAGCCTGGCTGCACCAGAAAGAAAAAAAAAAAAAATGCAATAACCTGAAAATGCTAGCAGGTAACCTGGACACGTGGTCAAATCATTCCTTCATGCATCGTCAATACCAGTTTCTCAATCAACACATCTTTCTTAGAGCTACATATTGTAAACAAAAACAAAGAGAGCACACATAAATGTCAGTCTGGTGCCTACACAAACTAAAACTGTCAGTGTAAACAGCATGTAAAGGAGAAGCAAAAAATAAACCGTAGAAAGAGAGTAGGAAAATAATCACAAACACTGCGTTTTTTTCTTCATCATGAGATCAAAAAGCATGACAAATGCAAAGAACACGTAAAACTGAAGCTTGAAACACTGAGGGCATTTAATGGTCTCATCCTTCTACAAGGACATTGAGCCCTTTATGTGTGAACCTCTCAGTGACCAGCTACTGTCAGTTTAACAGATCTAACCTGATGGTAGGCCCATTACGGCGAAGACCTGAGATGGTGAGAGATTAGAGTTGCGATTAAAGGAAGAACCCAATTATCCCTCAGCATGAGACTGACCCCTTGAGACACTTCCGTTATTGATTTCCAATTACATGACTGCGCCTTCCATTGGACAAGCCTAATGGACAGAAACAAGCAGAATTTCATGTAGAGTTCACATGATCATAGAGACACATTAAGCACATGAACAATGGATTAAATATGCATTATGAACTAACTGGCTTTTATATGTTGAGAATATAAACAATTTAAATAAAGGAAGGGTTATTCAAAAGATTCAAAGACCAAAGTCAAAAGGCAACAAAGCAAAATGATTTCAAACGATTCTTTACAAACAGAAAGACTGTTACTGCCCCCTTGTGGTAGAAAAAAAAAAAGAGTAAACTTACCTTTTTTTTTCTTTGGTAACGTGAAATGACAGTAAAAACTGGTGCAAAAATGTTGATTTACGCTCTGAAATAAATTGTCAAAATAAACTGAAAATACTGCAAAGAAGCTGCAAGTAAAACTGAAAAACAGCATTTATTCCCATTGGTTACATTACTTATTTTACAGTTAAAAACAAACAAAAATTACTGTTCAGAATCAGATTCAATCTGAGCAGAAACCAGGTTTGGATAAAACAAGCAAGCAAACAAATAAAACAACCAAATAGACTTCATTATATAATTGCATTGGCTTAGGATGAATTTGTTTTCGATTCCATACTGTGAGGCATATAATGCAGTGAAACAGCAGTTTTTGTACCACACAAAAAAAGTTCAAGATAAATTTAGATTGACATACTCAAAAATTTAAATAACAGCATGTATTAGAAAAAAAGCAAAGCTAGTCCTATTGGTTTACTGTGTGTGAAAGCTCTTTCGCCATCTAATAGCTGAGGACAATAGAGTTCCTTGTCAAAGAGTCCTCAATTGCTACGCTTAATACAAAACAGAGACTGAATCCACTTTGTTACGGGAAACAACACAGTACTAATTAAAGCAGAGGATAATAACCCTAAAATCCCATATAACTCTGGTAAATTTTACTTAACACTGCCAAAAATACAGATGACCATTTTGAGAAAAAATAAATAAATTATGGCAGTATGGTAGACTTTGCATTCAAAATACCTTTTTCCATAAATGCCACCTCACCTGGCAGTTCCTTAACCTTCATAAAACAGGCACGTGTGTGGATGAGAGGCAAAAGCCTGAACAGACAGAGCACAAATTGTCCTCAAATCATACACTAGATCTGTTCAGGTATAGAAAAACAAACAAACAATGGAAGGAAATAACTGAGTATTCTTCAGCAACCAAAGGAAGGGTTAGGAAGTGAAAACCATGGCCAATGGCCTAACTACTTTTTTCTATTGTAGCTCCCATACATGAAAAGTTTAATACTTCACATCTGTAATACAACTGTTTCTCTCAATATAGCACAGGAATGGCATGTGACCCCATTTGATGTCATCAACCAAAACTAAGTTTATAAATAAATAAATATTGCCATATAATCTGCTTAAAGCACCTGTCCAAAGAAAAACCCTTCACCAGGCCTACTAAATATCACGCAGCAGTGATTCCTAGAGCTTTAGTCTTTAAGTGCTTGAAATCTGCATGGGGGGGGGGGGTATGGGGAGTATATTCTAGTCTTCTAAAATAAAGTAAAACCAAAGATGGTCAAGTACATTGAAAGCGCAATAGCAAACTATCTGGTCTGTTTATAGTAGTAAAAGTTAGGATTGTAATTCTTCATGCAGGCACAAATACTAAAGCCACACATTTCTTCTGGGTCTGTTAATATTTTTGACCCATGACTCACACCTTCCCACTCTCAGTAGCAAATCAAGGCAGCTAAACCTCTCTTTCACCTTACAGATGCTAAGCAGATGCAGAGATCACGTTTTGTTAAGCTAACAAAACAATGGCGAACCAACAATACGAGGCCAGTTTCTTTAAATTACATTCTGTACATTATATATATATACTTGATTTGTACTATACAATATAAATCATCATCATAGAGACACTGTACTATTACACTGATACACTGTGCTTTCATTTTATCCCAGAAATGGCTTGTCAGTCTATCTGCCTTCTTCCATATAAAGGAAAATTTTTTAAAACTAGTATGCGAGTGTGCGTTCATAATACATGCGTGCCTTTAAGATGTTTCAGTCATGCTATGAAGGTTTTAATGACCTTCTGTATAACCTGGCCACAGCCTGGGCAAGGAGCATGAAATTTGTGCAGCTTGCGGGCACAGGGGAAGCAGGTGATCAAGTGAGCTGTACGGCCGTGGATGATGTTGCCGTTGCGCGGCCGCACTCGGCACAGCTTGCAGGGTTCCAGTATGGCCTCAGGTTGGCATTCCGTCTCCATCTCCAGCATGTCCTGGCTGTCTCCCTCTGAGCTCTCCTGTAAGTGGTGGTGAAGCTGGGAAGGAGCCTTTCCTTTAGGTGAGGAAGTGGATGATGGGGGGATGTTTCTAGCGGCGTGGTGTGAGGGGAGGACAACGGGGTCAGACACAGTCCTAAGGCAGTCAGGCATGTCGATTCCATCATCATCATCCTCCTCGTCTTCATCCCTCTCAGGACGTGAACTGCAAGCGGGGATGTCTGGCACAGAAATGGAGTGCACAAGACGAGGACAATCCTTGTACCAGTCTTTCCGCAGAGCCCAACAGCGCATACAGTACCTTTGAAGAGGGGTGTTAAATTTGCGGCACTCTGAACACTGCCACGCATCCTGCCAGAAGAAGAGGTCATTTGAATAAGATATGCCTTCCATGTATATTTAACTATTTTAGAACATAAACAGAAGAATATAAAGAGGATAAACTTAAATATACACAAACAGTTATTTAAATCTTACCCATTACATATTAATTTCATTATATAAAACTGTTCAAAAGTTTGGGATGAGTGCATATAAAACTTTTATTCAGCAAGCAAAAAGTGACAGTTAAATCATTTATAATGTTGCAAAGGGTTTTGAAAGTAATCCTGTTCTTATTCAAATTTTTATTCAAAGAATCCTGAAAAAAAAAAAAAAAAAAAAAAAAAAAAAATTTTACTTTTTTCCAAAAAAAAAAAAAAAAAAAAAAACTTAAGCAGCACAACTTCTTAAAATATTAATATAACAAGAAATGTTTCTTGAGCACCAAATCAGCATACAATTATTTCTAAAGGATCATGTGACACTGAAGACTGAAGTAAGGGCTGCTGAAGCTTTGCCATCACAGGAATAAATTACAAATTATCTCATAGCAAGGACATCGTTAAAACAATTCATGTGACATCAGTGGTTCAACCGTAATTTTACGAAGCTACGAGAATACTTTTTATGCGCAAAGAAAAAAATAACGTCTTTATTCCTCTGCGTCACCCTGGCGCCATTTTGGAGAGTGTCCACTGAATGTAAACAACGTTTGCAGCACTACGCAGAAGATCAAAGTGTTTACGTTCAGTGGATACTCTCCAAAACGGTGCAAGGGTGACGCGGAGGAGACGAATTGTTGAATAAAGCTGTTATTTCTGTTTTCTTTGTGCACAAAAAGTATTCTCGTAGCTTTGTAAAATTATGGTTGAACCACTGATGTCACATGGATTATTTTAATGATGTCCTTGCTACGTTTCTGGACCTTGATCGTGGTAGTATCCTTGCTGTCTATGGGTGGGTCAGAGAGCACTCGGAATTCATCAAAAATATCTTAATTTGTGTTCCGAAGATTAACGAAGGTCTTACCGATTTGGAACGACATGAAGGTGAGTAATGACAGAATTTTCATTTTTGGGTGAACTATTCCTTTAAGTAGGTAGGTCAGTATCGGCATTGGCCATTTAAAAACAATTTAAAAATGGTTGATCATTAATAAAGAACAGCAAAAGTACTATTTTTCTTATACATATACCTGTGTGGAGATCTCAGTATCAGTGTCGTCACTTAAACACTGAGAGTCATCATCCCGATCTTCCTGCATCTGAAAGTGAAAATGAATTGCATTTAGCTGATTATGATGACTCAATGTTAAAAGGAAATGGTCAATAAAGAAGAAACAACATTACCTTCCTGTCATCTTTACTATCTTTCCCAGTCTCCTCTTCTTCATGTGGGGATTCCGCGTCACTTCCCTGCTCCAGCACTGCCTCCTTCATCTCCACACTAACTTGCTCGCTCTCTGCCTCATTCAGGAACCAAAGATCATCTGTGGTGTCAGAAACGATGGCCGTGTCCTCGTCCTGTCCGGGAGAAAGCTGTTCCCTCAGTCTAGTTGTGTGACAGTCTCACTACAATGACTTAACTCCAATAAGACTACTGAGTTTTAGGGGGGGGGGGTTACATTCTTGTTTTTCTTCATGAAAATGACCATATGAATTATGTTCTGAGTACTGTGTCGTCTTACTTGATTGGTGTGAATATCCGTTGAACCGTTGCTCCGGCGAGTGTAATTACTTCGTAAGTTACCCAGAAACCACCAGGGCAACCCAGAAAGGTCCCACTCTTCCAGAGTAAAGTCTAGCTTTGGCCGTTTGCAAGCAGACCTGGGCAAGCCATCTGAGGAGTCTGTAAGGATAGATCAATATCTGATCTTAAAATACAAATTACAATTGCAAAAATGAGGGATAATGATGACATTGATTATATTGTCTAAAGCAGTGATTCTCAACCGGTGGGCTTTTGTGCGCCATCTGGTGGGCCATGTAGGCTGTGGTAGACTATCCCCAAATTAATTTTTATTTATTTTATAAGGGCAGGTACTGAGACTAAGCCGAAGGCGTAGCGTGTTGAATGTGGAGCAATTTTTTCAAATGAGGTGCTAAAACCATCAAAGCTGCAGACATTTGAACTCAAAACACCTGGGCTGTGTTGGGAAGCCAATAGAATATTTTCTAAGGAAAAAAGATGGGCTTCAAGCTCAACAAAAAGTCATAACATAGTTATCAACTCAATCAAAAGTCACCTTGGTTGCCGCTCGTGTTGCTCGTAGTAAGAAAGCCTTTACTATCGCTGAGGAACTTATTTTGCCAAGTGCTGTGGATATGTGTCGAGAGTTACTGGGTGACGCAGCTGCAACTAAAATTCAGTCAATACCACTTTCCGATGACACCGTGGCTAGACGAATTGTTGACATGAGCGATGACATTGAACGCCAACTCGTGGAACGAATAAAGGCAAGCCCTTATTTTGCCATACAGCTGGACGAGTCGACGGACATAAGTAACGCCGCGTTACTGTTAGTTTTTGTCCGATACTGCATGGACGGTAATCTTTGTGAAGATCTGCTATTTTGCAAAGAACTTCCAACGAGAACAGCGGCAGATAATGTCATGCACTGCCTTGACGAGTACTTCACTGAAAAAGGTCTTGATTGGAAATACTGCACAGGTATTTGCACAGACGGCGCGGCTGCTATGACGGGAAAACATCGCGGTGTTGTTAAACAAATCCAAGAGCGAGCGCCAGAAGCAAAGTGGACGCACTGTTTCTTGCACAGGGAAAGTCTTGCAACAAAGCAGATGTCACCAGAACTGCATGAGGTCAAGAACATTGCTGTGAAAACTGTTAACTATATTAAGAAAAATGCACTCAACTCAACTACTAAAGGTGTTTTGCACCTCTGTGTGAACGACTTGATGCTGATCATTTGCAGCTCTTGTACCACAGTGAAATACGGTGGCTTTCAAGAGGATGTATGCTTGAGAACTGAGAAAAGAAGTGCACACATTTCTGGAAGAGCAATGCTCCCCTCTTGTTGAGCATTACACTCGATCACTTTTGTGCAAAACTGGCCTACTTGTCTGATATATTTGATCAGTTAAATCAGCTGAATGTATCAGTGCAAGGCAGAAACAGCACAGTGTTTTTGGTTTCAGAAAAACTGAAGGATTAAAGAAAAAACTCATTCTTTGGAATAGAAGAGTCAAGGAGGAATGATCTGACATGTTTCCACGTCTGAGTGAAACTTTGGAAGCCTCTTCTCATGTGAACATATCATGTGTCATAACCCAGCACTTGTCTCAGTTGTCTCAAAAGTTTGCTGACTACTTCCCAGAGGACCCTCGACATGGAAACCTTTGGACTTTGGACCCATTCTCTGTGGATCCTGCTTCAGAAGACATGGCTCTCTCCACTGTGTTGGAAAATGAACTAATGGAACTATCAGCTGACAGTAGCCTAAAACTTCAGCTCACACAAGTTGACCTTGCTTCATTTTGGTTACTGGCTGCAGGTGAATATCCATCTCTGTCAAAGCAGGCAATCAAATTTCTATTGCCTTTCACCACCACTTATGTGAGTCAGGGTTCTCCACTGTGACTATCACAAAATCAAAAGCAAGGAGCAAACTGAAAGCTACTTTGGATGCTACTCTCTGTGTCAGTCTCTCACCCATTTCACCAAGACTTGATCTTATTATCTCCAAGAAGCAAGCCCAAGTGTCTCACTGAGGCTATGCAGAATATGCATTTTGTAGCAAGGTTTGTCTCAGTATATATGGTTTTTCTCATGTGAACTACTCCAAAACCCATTCATGTATGTTAATGCATTGGGATTTATTAATGGTCCTAGAGTGGTTGTTGATGAAAACTGATTTATTGACATGTGACACCTGTTAAGGCCCAGGTATACTTCACTTTCTGCATTCCATTCCATCTCGCGCACAGCCACGTCCGGCCACGACGGACGAGCTCGACACATGCGCAGTACCACCTACTTGACCTGCGCTCTGTCTCAACATACTTCGCGCATGCACTGTTGTATGCGCACCGTCCGCGTGGTCTCAAAAAATTGGCTGCATGCGGACGGGGTGCGCGGCTGTCCGCGAGCCTTCCTGATGACGAAAATGACGTAATGCGGACACGGATGGCCGAAGTATACTTTGGCCTTTAGACTTCCTCATTTTTGGATGTGTGGGAAGGGGTGTAAGTAACGGGTCCAGTTTTTCTCCAGTTGAATTGTAAAAAAATAAAAATAAAAAAATACATGTAATATTTATGTAATGCTTCAAGTTTGTTTAATATGTAAGATTGTTTTAAAGAGTCATGTTCATGTTGCTAATTGTATTTGATAAATTACAAAACCGGGGTGAATGAACTGCTAATGAATAGAGAGAATGTTCCCCTCTTGTGTGTCTGACCTGTTGTTACAGTTATGTTAGCCTGGATGTGGGGCTGTATTATAGGCTTGCTGCGATAGATGGTGTTGGTGGTGTTAAGCCCCAACACCGGTCACTTGCCCACCGTGACAACGTCCCCCACCATCATTTTGATTTTTATAGTAATAAAAATCATTTAGTTCAGTTAGAGAACAGACACTACAATTACTGCATTACAAACTGAACACGGCTGTTCAATGCAGCGTGCTGAATGACAGTCGCATCATAGATTAGATTTTATTCACGTGAGGAGTGAGTCGAGCTGACTGACAAGAAGAGTGAAGTGAGACAGACAGCGGAAGATTTATTTTCGAAATGAAATGCAAAAGCGCATGTTTGGCAAAATTTTGGATTTTGAAATGCCTGTTGACTTTTGCCATTTATCTAAGGTGATTTTGAAAGTTTTTTTAAACATTTGTTTCTTATTTAATTGGTTCCACAGTGTTTGCTGATTTTCAGTTTTGTATACCTAGGCTTTTTAAACTTTGTGTAAGTCATTTGTTATATTATATTGGGCATAGCCTACAGAATGGTGTATTTTGATTCATTTTGTTAATAAAGGTTCTATGATTTATATAGGCTTAGTTGAGTTTGAAGTTGTATTTTGTTGATTCTTTTATTTGTCGCTAGTTCAAAAGTGAAAGTCAAATGTGCACGGTGCTTTTAAGGTCTTTAAAAGCGAAGGAAAACGAGGAAAAGAGGGAAAACTCAAACGAATTAACAACAAACGTGCTTTACGGTGAATTGCCGCTAATTTGAAGGTGAAAGTAACATGCGCACCGTGCTATTTACAAGCTATTTAAAAGGGAAGGAAAGCGAGAAAAAGAGGGGAACCCTATCCCCTCTCCCCAGTACCAGTACTACCGGTGTTGTTACACGTCGATTAACCGGTGGGGAAATTTCCTCACCGTCACAACCCTACTGTATTATTAATTAATTTGTTAAAAGAGTGTTCCCCTTGTGTGTCTGACCCAGTCACTGGTCTGACCTGCCCTGTTATTGCTACAGGAATAAATGGTTACTGAGTAAACCTGCCAAGCCTTTTTTTATACAAGGAGAGTTTTCATCTATATAGCTGACTTGACCTAGTCTGCTACAGTGGCATAACAGATTAACAGCAGAGTATGTCATTGTACTTTTTGAATTTTCTGTTATTCTGTGTTCATACCATCATATTTGGAAAGGTGGTCCTTGGAATGTTTTTAAACAGTCATTGATGGGCCATGAGTTGCAAAAGATTGAGAACCCCTGGTCTAAAGTGTGTTTGGTGGTTCATGCTGACCTTCATCAGGATCACGTGGCCTGCGTTGAGAGCAGCTCTGTGTTGCACCAGTGCTGGAACTACCAGCAATGAGAGCCTGTCCAGAGCTAATCAACCCACTGGAAACCTACACGGTAAGGGAAAAACCGAATCAGCATACAGTAATGACATGACACTCGGTAGGACAGCAGTTCCTTCACAGCAGGAGCCCGTGGGTGTAGCAACAAAGGCTAAGTACTCACAAGTTGTGGGAGGGGAAAAAAATAGGAAGTTTCTAAAAAGGTTGCTTAGAATGGGTCACAAATGATGGAGATATTAGACACCGCTTCAACTGTAAGTGCAAATAAAGTAGCAACAACCAAGTAGACTCCTTGTATCTAAATTACATCTCACCAATAATACTAGTAATGCGTAACTACTAGTAAAAAAGCCAATCCAAACTAACACCTTTTAAAGTTATTATTAGCATAAATCACTCAAAGCCTTTCTATTTAAAGTCTAGCACAAATTAGCACAAACGCATGACGTTACCAGGCACCTCCTCCCAGACTGCTTTTCCCAACTACACCTAACTTCATTCCGCCAACTCACCGTCATGCCAACGGTGTTAAATGTAGATGGGTGTATGACAGAGGGGAAAGGGGAGAAAAGGGCCAGTGAACTGAGAAGGAAGCTGCAGTCCTTCCAAAAGAAGCAACGATGCAGAGAAGGAAACTCTGAGTGACAAACAGAGACAGGTACTCTGTCCCCCAGCAGCCAGGCCCATGCTGGTGGCTCCTCCGGAAGGACCACCAGACCAAGCCGGCCGTGGGGAAGTACAGAGACGGTGCCACTCTGTACAGATACGGCTGGCGGAGACAGCTGCCGCCCTCTCCTTCGTGGCAAACAGTCTACTGATCATGATGCAATTCTACACACAAAAATTGCATTGTAGCAAAAGTCTGAGCAACTACAATGTAAAGAAAAGATGTGAAAGCTTGAGAAGACAATTATGGGCATTAAAGTAACATTGATTAGAGCACATACAAAAAAAATGGAAAAAGCTGACAAATGTAAAAGGCTGTAAGTATTATATGCTGAAAAAGCACCCATATAATGAAAAAAACAAACAAACAATACATTTTGTACTCAAAATGCCCTGCACAAAGCACTTTTGTCAGCCTTTCATTTACAAAGAAATCACAAGTAACAGAATTAATCAATAAATTAGATTTATCATGATCAAGATTCATTTGATTTTCTGATCAATTGTTTGCCATGAAGAGGAGTAGCAGACACTGTTTCTCCTGTGCACCATGCTTTAGTTTTACCTGACCAGGATCTTCACTTGGAGACTCATTAGAATCCTTGCCGACTGAAAGATTCTTTGCTGCATCTGTATTTCAAATAAGACACAGTAACAAAACAAACAAAAGAAAAAAACCTGCCCTTTATTCACCAAGCACACCTCAAGCACACTTGGCCGAAACATAATGCCTGAATCTGTGTTGGAAAATGGGGTTTATAATAAATATTAGTTTTATTATTTAATCTTTTATTTAACCTAGTCAAGTATTTAACGTCAAGTCAAGATTCTGTATAAAGATTGCACAGTACACTAACTTGATAATACAATGACAAAGTTAGGGGGAAAAACATAAAAAAAACAGTTTTTACATACCCACTGTAGCACACACATCACATCACATTCAGACATACATACATACACACACACACCTTAAAATGAAAGGTGGGGCTAATCAAAATGAGAGAAAGCAAGAGAGTAAAAGCGCTAAATGACAGCATGACATGACATTCAAGATCATTCAAAATATGCATCTCTAGGAGATCAAATTCAACAACAAGAAGAACGGACTTACCCGAATTATTCAAAATAAACAAATTCCTCTTCAACATCTCATACACAGGGCTATGAAAGGCAGAAAAGAAGGACGTAAATACCTGATGTGTGTTAATTATCTTGAGGTATTCAGAGCTGTTAAAGGGGTAATTCATCCAAAAAAAAGACAACTCTTGTCACCAGTTACTCATTTTCATGTTGTTCTAAACTTGCATGACTTTCTTTCTTCTACAGAACATAAAAGATGATATTTTGAAGACTGTTGGTTTTGGTGACAACTGACTTCCATTGCATGGATATTTCTCCAAACATTATTTTGTGTTTCACAAAAGTAGTCAAACAGGTTTGGGTCAGTGAGTAAATAAATGTTAGTGCCCCCTTGTGTCAATTTGGAAACATACTAATAACTTATCAGTTGATAATGTACATTTTCAGATGATTATTCAGTACATTATTTAACTGCAATTTAAGTAAACATATGTGTGTTTGTGTGTGTGGTGTGATATTATATTTATATTGGTCATCAGCCAACCAACTAGCTGTCTAGATATTGTCAACAACTGAAAAACCAGACACAAATAAGAGACATCTTTCTGTTTTCTCTGCCATTTAAATCTCCTTTCTGGTAGTTATGAGCTCACCTGGGGTTCTTAACAGAAAAGCTCCCCACTTCCAGTAGCTCTCCAAGTGGGTCATCTTGACAGTGGACAATGTGCTGTCTCTGTTTGTCATACAGCTCCTTCATCATGATGTACTGACCCAGGTAGTGCATGACCTAATTAAAAACACCGTCATTATTAAATGTACCTTATCAAGCTGTTCAAACTCTTATCCAAAGCATGTGTCAATAAGCAGAGGTCAGCTCATAAACACTCCTCACCTCCTTCAGGGTAAACACCTCCTCCTGAGCACCTGCTACTCTCAGGATCTGCAGCAGAGGAGCTCTGGGGTGTACCTGCAGAATCAAAAAGCCACATATTTAACAGTATGAAGCCTACTTTATCATATTTGATACATGAACTTCTAAAGCCTCTAAATTATAAAATAATCAAAACTCTGCTGCAAAACCTGTTGCACACAACCTACTACACGCCCTATGATGGATAATTACTTTTTAGATAAATACTTTAGTAAGTAAAAGGCCTTTTATAGAGTAAGTGTAAAAATGTCCACTTTCAGATATGAAGATCTTGAAATTGTATGAAGTAAACGTAAGAATAACTTCTCAGTAATAATTTAAAATGAACATTTACTGACTGAAGCAACTTTTACTGACAGGTGTACTGAATTATCCCTGCATTATTATTTATTTATTCATTTACTTTTTTTTAGAAAAATCATGTACTAATACTAAATATGATACAACAGGCTTGTGAGGAATTTTTATTTGTACAGCTCTCAATAAACATTATATTGCATTATATGTAGTGCTTATCTATTGCTCACCTGAGTCCCTTCCCCTGGAAGAGTCCTGCATGAAGAGCTTGACCCCGTTAACTGAGATGATGGTGATGACAATGAGGTCATGATTGACTTAAGAACTGTGAGGAAGCATATTTATATTCAGAACAACGCCAACGTCTTTTTTATTTATATCAACAAAGGGCTGTCTTTCAAAACCTAGTGAGCTGTCTAAGGTTACCAAGACAGCATTTCTGGACATCATTGATGACATTCAGATCGAGATTGACAGCTCAATAAAAATAAAATGCATGTTAATAATATATATACAGTGCACTCGAGTGTTAACTATGATAAAAAAAAAAAGATAAAGGTAATGTATTTTCCTAAGGGCGGCATAATGTAGCCGTCAGCTAACTATAAAAAAACAGTAATTTCAATGCCATTTCACGCGCACAGGACATGTTGGAGACAAAAATGACTTTACTTACCATTATCCTAGTTCTTGCATTTGGATAACAAGGTAAACTGTGATAGTTGGCTGGGTTAATTTCAATTCTCCGAGGTTGAAACAAGGATGCTAGGCTAACTTGCGCGAGCTATCAGCTATCATTTAGAAGCAAAAGAGCCGTTCATGTTTAAACTAGACCTCGCGTGATCGTGCTGGTAGTGCATTCACACTCACCGTGTTATCTGTGAACGATTACATGGTTTCCAGTTTTTAAAGAATCAGAATTTGCGTAAAGAAAGGGAGAGGTGTGTGGGGTTTTTTGAACAGTTGCAGTCAGTGGAAGTTGACGTGGTGTATGTCGTCATCGGGGTTGCCAGACCTTACGCAGTTCCCTTTTTTTTCTGTCTAACTGCGGCATAGTGACCTTTACTGCAATTCCCATTAACCATCCTCAGAAATAAATACAAATACGGGAATATGTGTTTAAAGTCGGCATGAAATCAAAATTGACAAGTCTTATTTTTTTAATGGAATACTGTAGTGTTTATTATAAATAATTTATCCGTGCACTTCATTATTTTTTGCCCTCGTAATCTTTAATCAAAAACGTTAACCCCCCTCCCCCTCAAAACGACTCCTCTACTCTTCCTCTAGTGTGGACTTAACGTTCTAATTCAAGTAAGAACTTATGAACGGCTGGTGCAACCCTAGCCCGGTCACGAGTAACGTTAAAGGCGCAAGGACAAGGACGGAGCTAGTGATGTGAGGGGTAAACGCTGGGATAAACGACAGGGGGAAAAGCTAAAGCTGATGCTTCACGTTATAGCTCTGACACCAGTCATGAGGGAGTACGTTACCCTTAAACGCTGAAAAGATATTAGGATATTACGACAACATTACTCTTAGGACATCGCAAACTAATTTGTTTAATGAATATATGACTTAACCTGATGGAAGACGCGCTCATTCAGTCATTCAGTCAGTCTCTCAGTCTCTCTCTCTCTCTCGCGGGCGCGCTGTTTAGGCATGTTTTGTGCCGTTGATTGTTGTCGTCATCCTTAATAAATAAAACATTTATTCATGCTTGGGTGTCGGCGGTAAATCCAGTGGCGAGAAATCCCCCACCACCAAAGAGTATAGAATACCAAGAGGCGAAACTCTGATGGTTTTCGGGCAACAGCCACTAGGTGGCGCTTCGGTAGCGCGGCCGCCATTTTGGGGTGAAAATTCCAACTGGACAGCGTTACAGATATACGAAATAGACAGAATAACAATTGAAACAGAGATAAAGTGGAATAAAAGAACGCAAGTTAGGCAATCCACTGCAAAAACTATCAGTGTGACAGTGAAAATCTTGCTTTTTATCGTTTTCCCAAAGACCCTGACAGGTAATTATACACAAAATTGTATTGTGTTTTGAAGTGGGACATAGCTCTATCTTATGCACCTGCTAAATTTAACTGTTTTTAGTATAGTAGTAAACTTAAATCCTTTTAGGAACTGCAGGTCCTATAGCCATAGATACCATAATAATGATTTATATGGATATGACACTATAGTTATAATGAGCGTATGCAACTTCACACATTTGCAATTACTTACTGTCTATATTATTATTTACTATTACTATTAGAGTAGGTCTGAAATACATATTGTACGTTTTAATCTCCTGGAACACACTACAAACATGATCTAGATTAGAACATGATGCATTGCTGTGTCTGTCATAATTAAATAATTAAACAATTTTGTTGAAAGTGGCTGTACTTGTTTTGTTTTTGTTTTGTTTTTTACATAAAAACCTTTTTTGTTGTTGTTGTTTACTGTCTTCCTTTAACGAACATTAATATGAGACAATACTGCAAAAACAGTTTACTGTCAAGATTCCTGTTATGCATTTATTGTCCAACATTCCTAATTTTTATGTCATAAATTTAATGTCATATGTATTAATTCAGTGTTTATAATGTTAACAGTTATTTTCAACACATACTTTCAACCGAAACTGGTTTCTAGAGAGCAAAAGGTTTTGTTAAAAAAAAAAGAAACAAAAAAGGGAAGACTTTACAATAAAGTCTGGTAAAAAGGATTTGATGATCACTAGTCTAGTGATTGTACATATTGTTGTCATCATTCAGGCTGTATTTCAGCTTTAATGTACAGTGTTTTAAACAAAGCAGCTGATATTTAACAAGGAAAATGTACGATAGAACATAGATATGGGTAAGTAAAGTATATAAAAATACATATATACTTTAAATGTGTTATTGTAAGTTGGTCAAGCGCGACTGGCTGCTATTATTCTACGGCGTTTTTGTGTAGGTGTCAGTCCAAAATGGCAGCGGCACAGTTTTGTCATGGGCGCAACTGTTGCTATGGAGCGTTCTATTGAGTTTCGCCTCTTGGGCTTCTATACTCTTTGCCACCACTATCTGCAAACTGACATTTCAGATCTGCCTCCATTTTGTTAGTAACGCCCCAACTTCCAACGATCCAATCAGTTCCCGAAGGACGAAATCAAGCCCCGCCCTCTCATTTCAGATGCCTTTTCACTCAGATATACGTCACAGTAGAGAAGAAAAGACAATCGCAACTTCCGTTTCATGCCGACTTTAAAGATTTTGATACGGTTGAGAAAAAAAAGAAAGAAAAAAAAGAAGAAAAAAATATTTGTTTTTCCCCTTCCCTCCAAAAGTTAAAGAGGTGAGCTTCAAGATTCTAAATGAGATTTACCCTACTAACGAATTTAATATAAATGTAATGTAAATAATTGTGTTTTTTGTGAAACAAGCATTGAAACTTTATATATGTCTATTTCTTGAAAACAAAGATTTTGAATTTATTAATTTCCTGGTATGTTTTGGGAAGTTTTTTTATTCACAAGTGCAGATGGTTTAAATCTAAACCCAACTTTATCCAATGGTGTAATGAGGTAAAACTTATATAAATCGTTAAAATTTAAGAATAAGAAAGCCCTTAAGTTGACTTCTCTGTTGGATTTGTAAAATTAATTTAAAAGCCATTTTTGAAGCATCTTATGTTCTTATTTTTCTTTCTGGCTTAATTTGGTTTATTTTGACGCTTATTTGTTGTTGTTGTTGTTATTCTATTTTTGGTTATGCTCAACCAAGGCTGAATAAGATTGGATTTATTCTGGAATGCGATTATGCACCTTGTTTGGTTGTAAAGTTGAATTAATAATAATAATAAATAAATAAATAAATAAATAAAAGTCTACTGGGCATCTTTGTTTTGACGTTTTATACGTTTGGTGTATTAAGCAGTGATGGGAAGCTTACTTTTGAAATGTAATAGGTTACACATTAAAAATTACCCTATTTAAAATGTGATTAAATCTGATTACATTACTTTGATTACTTTTTTAAATTTCTAATGTTTTCAACTGTTAATCATTTTCATTTAAACCAGGCAGGGTTACAGTACTCAAAAATGATTATTGTCAGACTTTCAAAATTAAGATATTAATACTTTAGATCACAACCACCACAAAAAAAAAAACAAACAAAAAAAAAACTTTAGCACCTCTTTTTACTTTGAGATATCTGAGGTTAAATACAGATTTAAAATCATAAGATATAGTTTAATAGTTATGATACTGTTTTTGAAACCAAATCCTTGTATAGCCATGACAGGAAACACTGGCATCTAACAAAGCCTTGGGGAGAAAAAAAAACAACAAAAAAAACAGTTAATCTTAAAAAAATAAAGCATATACATAAACCCAATTAGGAAATAGTTATTGAATAAACATGTGTCCTATTCAGTGTCATAAACTCCTGAAATATTGGTGTCTCATATTTTAAAGCAATCAATGCAATTTGGGAAAGAAATCAATCAACATTTTAAAAGTAAATGCACATTGTTATTAAAGGAGGCATTCCCTCATTTTTTTTTTTTTTTTTAAATAATACTACAACATCATACATAGGCTACACATAGGCTTTGTGCATTGTGAGGAAGTCAGACAACGTTTTCTAAATATATCACATCATGGTATCTTTGTCTAGCATTCTTCCTTTAACAAACTGAATGTTTTCCAAAGGGTAGGGTAGGGTAGGGTGGGGTGGGGTGGGGTGGGGTGAAATCACAAGAAACAAGGACATGAGCCTCATTGTATTTCAAATTCTAATGGCTTTATTTATATAGAGAGATTTGTATATATATGTATATATATATATATATATATATATATATATATATATATATATATATATAGTGTTTATATAATAACTTTGACTTCAATTGCTTGATTATCCTTTTTTTTCATTTTTGTTCTGTTTAGATTTAAACGACAGGACATAAAGAACAAGGCATTCCACATGATCATATATTACAAAAAAGTAAAGAAACCTTGAATGTGTGCACATCACACATAAATTACACATAACACTTGCGTTAGTATAAATAATGAAATATGGGCATGTCTGAATTCACTTCGACAAAAGAAAGCAAGCGTACAGAGAGAGAAACAGAAAGGAAAAGAGAGAGAGAGCATTGTTATGACAGCTAAGAGAAGAATAAATAATTCATCATATTTTAATCCAATGAATCTGTTGCATAGTTCGAAGCAAGCAGGACTGACATTTCAGCATGATAATGATTCTCACAAAAGCTAAATGAAAGAAGGACTCAAAATCTAGATTTTTTTTCCGCCAATTAAAACACACACTGACTGCAGACACCGTTCGTGACTGTCAGATCAAGATCTTTTCTAACACACACGCACATACTTTGTTGTCTGAATCCAAAACATACTCAACTGTTCACTCCAAGTGCGCACTGACAATTAATGAAATGGTAATTCAGCTGCTTATGGTGATTTTTTCCATTCATGCAGCATTGAGATTGACACAGCTGGGTCAACTTTACATGAATTTAGCATGGATCAAAATGAGCTCAACTCACACTTTGACAATGGAAAACAAACCAAGTGTACACTACTTTCCAACAAGAACATTTTGAGTGAACTTCTCATCATTAGACAGATGTTGGTAACAGTGTATCCCCCTACTGTCACCTTATAGCCCTTAAAACTACATTACATTAGGTGAGCACATATTCTCTGGCATCTTAAAGAGACTGTAAACACATACATGACACAGGGACACATTGGGCTTTTTAAATTCACCAGTCCACATTTTCAATTCAATTATGCAAAATAAATGCAAAACATATTCACTTTCAGTTGGAATCAATTAAGGCCACCACACTTTCCCAAAACCAATGATCAAAGACACAGTTCTCTCATTTTTAATCAATTACTCAGGACTAAATCAGACACAGTGGTGCAGGTTGTCCATGTGGTCCATTGGCACTTCTGTGATCCTAGAGATGTAAAAAAAAAATCATCACAAAACACTACATTTCTGTATCTGTAAAGTGACTGTAAACAGATTGTTTTCCAACATTTTATCTCTCGCTAAGCAAAGCCCTTGTCCTTCAAAGAGATCTTGTTCAGTAAAAGTAACACAGAAACGTAATCTGAAGAGCTCAAGTCATTAAATGACATGATTCTGCTTATGATGAGAATAAATGGTAATGATGTGCTTTAATCTAAACTCTTAAAAATAATGGTTCCAAAGGGGGGTTTTCAAAGTGATTACCATAGAAGAACCACTTTGGGTTTCCTGGAGAACCTTTCAGTGAACAGTTCTCAAAAGAACCATTTTCTTCTGTAGAGGCCATTCACACAGAATGCGTTTTAGCTGTGAAAAATGTGAGATACATGCAGTGGTATGGCGAAAATGAAAGGGGGTCTTTTTTTTTTTTTTTTTTTTGTTAAAGTTGAACTCGGCCCTTACTTTAACTTGAGCACTGCATATTTATAACACCATCTAGCAAGATAACACACAAAAACAATGGGATTTAGTGCGGTGGAATGGACGCATTCTGTGTGAACGGCCTCTTAGTATGAAGAACATTATTAATCCAAAGAACTTTTTGTGGAATGGAAAGGTTCCATGGACGTTATGGAACCAAAGAAACCAATAACCTAATTTTAAGAGTGTATTTCACATTGAAATAACTAAACCTAACTTGCATGAGTTTATTAAACAATGCTCTCTTTCTCTCAAAGCCCTCAAATAGAGGAAAAGAGTAGGAATAAAGAGAGTAAAGGGAATCAGTACATTTCAGGAAAGTGAAATGGGTACTCGAGTACGACTGTTGCCTACCTTGAAAACGCAAGTCCTTCAGCTTTACTGCGCTAGCGTCTTTCATCTTTGATGGATCATGCATGGATGAGAGAGAGCTGTCTGGATGGAGTCGGTAACCCACACAATAAGGTGATGGAACATCAAAGCTTGTACCACTCAGCAATTAAGCAGTTCAATCGACAGCCACTGCTTATGGCTATAAAAGTAACGAAATGAAGCCAGAGCGAAGCGCTACTGGTAAAAAAAGACCAGAGATTGTTCAAGCACATACTCTGGCAGTCATTCCCCAATTCCCACGCCCCAGTAATTAGGAAATTTAATGGAGTAGTGCTCTCTCGTGACGTCTAGACAAGAAACGAGATGCTTTCATCTCCTCGGTACGGAACGTTCTTCTCTGAAACAGCATCGAGTCAGTGTGTGTTTCCTTTGCAGAGTCTACTGATGTGAGAGTGTGTGTGTGTGTTTGTTTGTGTGTCACATTCATTCTGGAAACAAGTAAACATTTGGGGACGCCTCATTCCATATGTAATCATGCAGAACATTGAACACATATATTGAACAGTTACGATTTTTTTCCAATGCAGTTTTTTTTTCCCCAAGTACAGCGTGGTTTAAGCTACACAGGACACTAAAAATACCAATCGCACCAGGTTGTACATATTGCTTTGAACCACCAATTTGTTTATAAGTAATGCATGCCACATCGATGATATTATGTTTATACAAAAATAACACCAGTATATATTACTGTGTTTCATATGAATTACAGAAATCAGATGTTCTATTGACGGCTTTCCCCGCAGTCAAATACAATTTTCATTTCACTCAACATCAGATGTAAATGGACTAAATATATGCAAAATAAGTGGTTGTAACTTAATGTTATATTCCAGTTTTAAAACAATCTTTTATTTACAGCTGTGGTGTATCATTTCCTCCCGTCCCCAACCAAGCAAACAAGAACTGTCAGACAACTTCAGTAGAGTAGTAATGCGTTAAAATTCAAAGTTATTGCACGACACCTCGAAGCGATTCTCAGTTTACACAATGCGAGAGAGAAAAACATGTGCAATAATAGAAATTGTTCTAAAGAGGTATTAAAGGGAACCAGAAAAGAAAATGAAAGACAATGGCTTTGATCGTTTCCCCCTTTTTTCTGCATCCATTCTGATCAAGTAATGAAAAAAATAGAAGTGAAGGGGGCATGTTTTAGATCCTCATGGGAAAGAAATATCCAAATATGGATGAAATCCAGTTGTAAGTTTTTCCAAATGAACAAGAACAAAGGCTGTATTCTGCCAAAGCAACACTTTGGCAGAATTTATATAAAGCTCTAACTGGAAACTGTTCGACTTCTTCCACATCAAGTCAAATACACTTGTAATTTCGTGCAACATACAGTATGTATGCATCATTTATATCCAGAGCCAAGTATGCACTCAAAAAAATGCTGGGTAAAATATGGACAAACCCAGTGACTGGGTTGTTTTGACCCAGCGGTTGGGTTAAACATTTAACCCAAACTGTTGGTTGAAAACAACCCAATCACTGGGTTTGTCCATATTTAACCCAGCATTTTTTAGAATGTGACAACAATGTTTTCACAAAGACAAATCAAAGTTAAATGACAACACAGAGAATACGTACTGTAATAATCTCTATTTTCCATAGCCGACACTTTGCCACTTTAATGGGTGATACAGAAATCTCACAGAAAATAAATTATGCTTTATCAGTCTAAAAGAACATAGAAGTTGAGTTCGAAAACCTCAAAACCTTTCATTAACATTTCCCACTGTAGTCCAACAGATTCTAATTAGGTGGCAGATCATAACATTTTCCACACATCTATCTGGGGCTGCAGGTTTGGAGTACACTATTCGGGATAAGGCCATTAAAAGCTCACTCTTCTGTTGACAACTCGACCAGACCCCTAGACTTTACAGTAAACACTTAACTTTCTCAGCTCGGACATTAAATCTGACACCGCATGTGGTTACAAACATGGCATAAATATTTATATTTATATATATATATATATAAACTGCAATATGTACTCAACTGCTTATTTTGCTAATTTGTCATGTCACCAAACTCTCTGGCCTATACACCTATATTTATATATTTTCCCAAAATATTAAAAAGTACTTAATATAAAAATACAGAACAATTGTAAAAAAGGAACAAAACATTGAGTTTTATATGAAATTCATGCATGCTTCCCCACAATAACATACCATGTTCCACTTAAGCGAAATAACAAAAACTGCCAGTAGGGGGAAGTGCAGCATCAGCCGACTGCTGTGGAACCTTTCCGTAAACATTAAAGTGGTCCATCTAGGGTTTTTTTTTTCCTTTTGTCTTTAGGCAGTGACTCTCTGTGTGTTTTTCGAATTTGGTTGGAAATACAAAATAAACTGCAAAAACAATGGGATATAAAAGAACAATCTATAAAATATGGCTCTGAGCAAGTAGAAAAAGGTGTAATTTGAGGAATCCATCGAACCTAGATTGTTATGAGCGGAAGGTCGGTCTATGGCAGTAGTATGTTTCGGCTAATAAAAAGCACATGTCGTTGAAGCCGCACTCTTATGAAAACAGTCCAATCTAGTTTGTCATCCAGGTTTCAACAGAGCTCACAAGGTCCAACAGAGGCCCTTGCCACATGCTATTGTGTGTTGGAGTATGTTTTCTTTCTTTTTCTTTTTTTAAATAGCAAAAGCATGCTTACTTCGTGCAGTATCCTTACCCTCGCAGGCTAAGTTCAGGGATGGGATTTTGGAGTTCTACCAGTGCCGTCTGAGTAACTTGGAGCTTATGTGGAGCACAGCCTGATGTTAGATAACAAGGAGAACACCTAACTGCAGAGCTGAGATGAGGAAAAAGACTGGATTTGAAAGCACAAACAAACAGAATCACCTCTATCGCATTTTTTTTTTTCTAAAGAGGAAACAAGAAAAAAGAAAATCCTATTATTAGTCGTTATATCCCATAAAGGTTAGTAATACAATTCCCATTCCCATACAATCAGAGACAGATGAACCTAAATACAGATACATGCACACTATGATGAGGTGATGTACCTTCAATAAAGTACTTGGTCAATTAGCTGGGCATTCGTTTTGAGGCAGATGAGCATTGACAAGAGACTAGAGATGCCCACTGGGTGTGATTTTGATGAGATGATGTGTAGGATGACCCTCCCTGCCCCCTTAAGAGCCAATCAGGTATTCTTAACTCAGCTATCGAATAAGTTTATTATAGCCTTTTATTCTGCTAACGTTCACTATAGCAGCCTTACATCTGTACATATAAAGTGATAGAACACCCAAAATGAGCCTAACAGCATCGTATGTGACAACGTCTGAACACATGACATGAATGTAGTGTCTGAACCACTTAAAACATCCATTAGAGAATAAAATCATTTTAAAAACTAAAGCAACATGGGTAGCTTCACTGCCATGTTTTTCAAACCACCTTAAAACAGAGAAAATTAAGAGAGAGAAGAAAGAGAGAGAAATCTATTCAAATAGCAACTGAGTGCATGAATATAATCGCCTGTATCAGCAAAAAAAAAAAGTGACAAAAAAAAACAAACAAACAAACAATGTAACAGAGTCCTGGGACAAATAACAAAAATGATTACAGCATTACACAAGACCAGAGACGTGACAATATAAAAATGAGAAAAATCACAACTGTTGAAGAGATAAAAATGCCAGTGACAGGCTGAGAGAGGGCGTTTGCCGCAGCGTCGCCCTCTAGTGTGTAAGTTAGGCCATGCGTAACATGGGCTGCAGCACAGCCGCATGTACTTACAGAGCGCTGCTGCTGCCGACACAGTGCAAGTCAAGTGGGGCAGAGGGGTGGGGAGGAAGGAGGAGAGGAGAAAGGGATCATAGTCGCCTCATCGGCCGCTGTAGGTGCTGCTGTCTCTCAGATGTGCATCAGCAGGGCTCCACTGGAGGAGTGGTGCACAGGTTTTAAAAACAGAACAAACAAAACAAAAAAAAAAACAATGGATTTCAGGGCAGGAGAACAATGGGAGGTTCACACGGAGAATTCATGGCTGTGAAGAGAGCGGCCCGGGGGTTCGCCACCACCTCCGTTTCTGGAAGAGGAGGGGAGGTGCTCGATCTCTACACAGCCCTCGTCTATCGTGGGGACGCGGGGCTCCTCCTCGGAGAGGGGTACAAACTCAGGGTGGGACATGAAGTTATGGATGGAGCTTCTTGATTCTGGCTTCTCTAGGCCCTCGTATAGGGAGCTACGGAATGCGTTCACCACCTTAATCTGCAGCGAGGAGTTGGGAGACAGAAAAAGAAGAAGGAATTAGTGGGATCGTATTGGCACGGGGTCCGCTTCAGAGCGGGATGCGCTGGATCTGGAGGGGAACAAAAATATGGTCAGTGGTGGGAGATGATTTCATTTCCACAATAGCACTCAAGCTCCTTATGAAATATCAAATAAACAAATAAAAACCAACATAAAAACAACAGCACAGACCACTGAATAGAGAAACGGGGATAAAATGAATACAAACCACGACTGTGATGCAATTTCCTATTTGGGGCAAGTGAATGAGGAAATCAAGCATATAATAAAACCGTAAGTGGGACACATCCATATCAATCACAAGCTTCGAAACATTTCAAACTAAATGACCACAATCACAGAACCACTGCAAGACGAGACAGACATGCAACCAATGTTTGTTCAACAAGCTATTTAGGAGCCAAAAACGGCAGATGTTCAGCATTGCTTTTGGGTTTATGAAAGCCTGTCAGTAGGGGTGGGCGATACAGCAGTCGGAGCGCTACACTGGTAGAAATGGTCAACTGCAGAAATAGAGTATTGTGTAAAACACTGCCGCATGGTAAAAAAGAAAAGTGCCAAATTTACATTCAGGAAGGAAAGAAGGGAAGTTACTGTTGCTAACGCAAGATTTCCTACAAAGGTTTTCTTCAACCATGGCAAGAAACAATCACTGAATTACTACAGTGAATATTAAATGACATCTGGATTAACTACTTATAGCCAGTAAGTGCCATTAAAAAGGACGCTACACTTCATCTGCAACGTCAAACTGGGTTTATAAAAAGTTTACTTCAGAACTGCTTTTAGTTGATTTTTGTTTGAATTAATAAAAGCAATGCTGAGGATTTTTAATTGATTAATTACTTGTTGCAACGCAATGGGCATCAAAAGTGGCTCAACTCATCTAAAAGTGCGCACTTTTAATAGAGGGCAACAGCCAGGAAAAAGATCCCATTTATTTTCTCCATAGTGAAATTGATTTTGAACAATCACTTCTGAACTATTAAAGACAGAGCAACTGTTGAAGCAATCAACCCACATTTTTTTAAATAATCATGTTTAACATGGGAGTTCCTGGTCAAAACTACACTACTCATGATTCTGCAAAAAAAGTAACAGACAAAGTCAGGTGTTGTATTCTTTCAAACAAATGCGTATTTTGCAATAAAAGTATATACAATATATATTGTTTTACACACAATTAATATCTTTAAGTCAGTTGTTTTATATTTACCCATTGTTTTGATTGTCATTCACAATGCATCATGGGATTTTCAAATACTTTTTCTTTGAATTAAATAACATAAATATCAATGTTCCTCACACAAACCTACTGCATGGCTTTAGAAGTAGTCTCACGGTCTACTTTCATGGTGCTTTTTAATTTCAATTTCTGCTTTAACGGCCACCATGTATAATAAAAAGGCAATTCCAATTCCTGGTTTTAATGCTTCATAAAAGCACTTACTAATGAGTCTGATGGTTATAAATGTCTACAGACTTAATATGCAGACCAATAGAGAGGACGTCAGAGTCCTTTTAAAAGGTATGCTGCTTTAAATGCAGGAATGCCAACATAACAGTTTGTGGTAATGAGTTTTGACAGGCCATTGTGCGTGCAGAAGAGGGATCCTTGCTCAGTGCTGTACAGTTAAGTTACCATTCCCTTTGCTTGAGGATGTCATTTATTTTGATATGAATTTGAATTGTGGAAATCACATGGCCATTTTTTTTTAAAATGTTTACTAAAAACAACAACAACAAAAACAGTAAAATGGTAGGTTTTTTTAACTCGAGTTTAGAGTTTTATAAACTCTTAGGCGTACAAGTAGACAGAGCATTAAAATGCATCGCATGTGCATCCAGTTCTTCAAAACATATGCTCTGGGTCTCTCAGAGACTCTGTGTGGTAAAACGTCAGAAACTAATCTTGCTCTATTGCAATTTTTATGGCTTCAACCTTGAGAACGACCATAAAGACAGATGTGAATTGGAGTAACTTGTTTCGCGAGGGTCTGGAGGATTTTCCCCTTGGTAACAAACAAGTCTGAAGAACCCTCTGCCCTGCTAGCTCAGCCAATCAGCAGTGGCTTGGTCTGTTCAATCCCTGTTTATTTCTCAGGTTTACATTCTTGTACCATGCAGCTATGTCGGTCATGCTTTTTCTCCCGATTTTCTCCTCCAAGCCAGAGTGAACCGTGCACATAAAACCAAGCTGCGTGTCAGATCGTGTTGTGATACCTGAAACTGATCTCACTGCGTCCTGGAAGACAGCCTTTATTTTAATCGGTCTAACTATTTCTGCCTTAGTTTAAAATAGCAGAGATGAAATACCAACACACAACACAGAAGGGAGAGGAAGTGATCAGAAGAACCGAATGTATAAAATGAGTGTCTGCTAAGTTACTAAATTCCATCAGCCTGTGAAAAATGCAGGAACAGCAGGCTGAAGTCATTTGTGAAGCATCTACTCTCTCCTCATAAATTCTCACAGACCTCGTCTTGAATCACTAATTTGGATGACTAAAAAGATGACTGTAGACCTAAAATTATATTCCTATGGTACAAAACTATAAGTGCTCACTTGTGGCAATAATAATTGGTTATTATGGCTAGTATTATAACCATATGTGCAAGCAAAACTACAACTACTATTATTTAATTACATATTTTGTAATTCTCATATAATCTGATTTGAGCCTACCACCTACCAACGTCCTAGCTACTGCACATCGACACTAAAAACCACTCTGAACACTTCACATTTCTGTAGAAAACCCAGTTAACATTTTAATGCACTGCTTGGCAGGATATAGCTGGAATGCATCTGTCCAATTTCACATGGTTATTTGAAAAATGATTGAACCTAATTGAACCTTTAATTTCCTACCAGCTGTCTGTATATTTGGATTGCTCCCATCTATGGTGAAATGAACCCTCTGACCCTATATCTGCCTTGAGCGTGAACACACACTTTCAGATGTGTAACGCAAAAAGCAGAACTGATGCAACCTAAATAAGGAAAGCAGGAAATAACAGCCCATGACTCATAGTTCCTTCCAGAATATCAATGAAGAGAGATGGAGACAGAGTATAACGTGTCAGAGCAGAAGACACAAGGTGTGATGAGGGGGGGCTGAAAGCATGAGAGTGAGAGTAGGGCTACAAACGAAGGAGAGAGAAAGAAAGACAAAGAGAAGAGTGTGAGTGAGTGTGTGAAAGCAGTTGTGAAAAGAGGGAGAGGCCTGGCGTTAAAACGAGAGAGACTGTGCTGGAGAAGAGAAAAAGAGTGCGAATTCCATTGGAAAGGGAACATCATTATGACCCTACTCGCTATGGGGAGCACTCGAAAGGGCGTAGGGCTCATAAGTGCATTCGCTACACCATAAATAAATGTGTTACTTTCCTAAGATTCACGTTACCAGCGGTAATGATGTTGTTGTAAATAAAACTGGGCGTTACATGCTGCGAATTTTCAATATATTTGAAAACAGGGTTATTATTAGCTATTGTTGCAATTAAAATAAAACTACTAAAAACTGTTTAATTGAAATAAATCTGTTATATAATAAAATATGAATAATTTATAAATTAATAAAAAACAGAAATAGATACATTAAAAATGTTGCCTTGTCAACTAAATAGAATGTTTTTAAGGTGAACCAATACAATACAATTACTGTTTATTAAATGACTAAAATAAAATTAAAACTGAATCAACCTAACTAGTACAAAAAAAAAAAATAAAAAAAAATAAAAAAAAAAGTAGAGTAACTGAATGCTTAATCCCAGGTAAGATCTCGAATAGGTCTAAAAACCTAAGATTTACTTCTATCACATGCACCATTTGCTAACAGCCTTTTAAAGGGTCCTCGGTGAAGCAATTCAGTTGCTCACTTTTATTTCAAGGGCGTAAAAAACAGCATTTGGAATTCGTCCAGATACAGGCAGAGAGTCAGAGAGAGAAGGAAAGAGTTGTAACGTGACTGAAGTACAAAGCATGAGTGGGAAAAAAAACAGGAAGGACCATGAATGGCCTGCATCTGTTTCTCTGTCCAGCGTTCATCAGACAGCGAACGTGCCATGTAGGTCAGCAACATTAAAGGCTGTGTGTGGATGCATCAAAATTGTGGGAAACACCAAGGTCATCGAAAAGAAATGACTGACCAGAGTAGCACATTGTGTCCTGTGGCATTTAACCCCACTCTGTTTTAGCATAGGAATAGGCTCATTGAATAATTTGATGCCTGCATTAAAACCAGTTTTCAGTCTTTGACTGATCATATGTTCAGACCTAATGCTTCATCTCAGCTAGGTGTGACATGTCGAGTTTCAGGTCTCAGGTAATTTTTCTTTCATCGCTGACAGCTAAATGCTGTGCAAAGTGACAAAATTGTAACCAAAGCATAGAGCATGTATAAAGTGCAGCTATTTAGAGCTGTACTGAATTTTTCTTCAAAATAAATTATAGAAAAGTGTGCACATCCAACCCAAATTGCAGCAAACATCTATAAATATCTGCACACTGACCTTATTGCTCCAACACATTCATGAAATGCAATAAGAATGTCTGTTTCTTTCTGTTATGTAATCTGTGACAATTCATTGCAACAATTTATGCAAATGTTTTACAAGCATTTTGCACAGAAATTATTCTGCTTGTGTTTCATGAATTCTGCTGTATGGTGTTGTATATCGTAGGCCAAATGTGTTGATATTTACTTGTCATATTTACTTTGTTTTGACCAATTAGATAGCACTGTCTGTGGCATTAGACAGCAGAACGCATTAAAAATTGTAACTAGCATCCATCAAAAATGTCTTGATGTATGCCATTGTTGATGGACGCAACTTTTACATGGAAGATATTTTATTGGTATATATCGTTTAACCCTTCATTGTGTCAGGGGTAGTTAGGACACAGTGCTACTGTAAACTGGGTATAAATAAAACAGAATAAAGGAAAGTAATAAAATAAAAATTATTCCTCCTAATGAAAGAAACTAAATAATTAAATGATATGTTTGACCATCCTGAGAAGAAAAAAAAAAATAGTCCTGGCACTGGTAACTCGCATGCAGACATCAACAAGGCTGTCTGCATTCAAATCACACACGATGTACTAGTTCAGGCATTGGAAGAAATGCAAAGTGAATGAGAAAGAGACAGAAATGATGAGTAGAAGGAGCTTTAGTTGGGAGATTGTGAGGATAGACTGGGGAAAAAAAAGAATGAAAAGAGAGGAAGAGAGATAGGAAAAGCAGTCTAAAAAAAAGGGTGGTTACTGGTTTACTGCAGGATGACAGACAGGTCATGAAAGCATTGGCATCATGCAACAGCACTGCTAGTTTGCCGGTGTGTCATATGGCACTCACTGCCTGTAGTAGAAGAGGAAGCAGGGGCGGGCGGCCCAGCAGCCGCAGCAGAGTTGGCGGACAGGGAGGAAGAGGAAATCCCTACATGGGTGGGGCTAGAAACGGTTTTTGCGTCGTTTTGCTGGCTGACCACGGAGGGCTGGCGACGCAGGGCCCCAGGCACCGCCGTTTGGCCCGTCTGGAATGTATAAACCACGTCCATCTGCAAAGAAAAGGGAGAGGACGAGGGGGGAAAAAAAAACAGAGGAAGAAAAGGAAACAGAGAAAGACAGAGACCAAGGGGCCAAAAGGAGAGGTTAGAGCAGATAAATTTGTTATTTGAAAGAGAAAAAGAGAACATCCCCTCATCCCACAAATAAAAAGTTCAGTTAGTACTGAGTGAGTCTGGCAGGAGAAGGGCTGGCACAAGAAGATAAAAAGGAAAGTTTTATATGGAGAACTATTTTTTTTCCAGGAGAAAGGAAATGCTGTGAAGATGTCTGTGAAAAGAAAGGGAGCGCAAAGGAAACTAGCTCTATGAAGTACTGATGAGTCTGAATCGTACGTGTGCCAATTATTTCTTTCTTTGTGTACCACTAACCATGCATGACAGATATAAAATAGAAATCCATGAGGATTTTAAAAGTGGGGTGGTGGGACTTTGGGTGAGGGGGAGAGATAAGAAGCTAATTAGTTGAATAGTGTTTTTGCGGTCAGTTCAACTGCTCGTGATCAGGAATAAGAGTGAAGGGGTGGGAGGAGGGAAGGAGGAGGAGGATGAGAAGACTGTTCGGCCTCTTTTTCATTTGGGCTTGGAGGGAAGTCTGGTAGAATTAGCAGGGACGGTGATCTGAAACCACAGGGGGTCCGGACGTATCCAGGGCACATACACATTAAAACTCTCCTTCCCCTTCACACATTACTGCTCAATTAACTTAGAAGACAAAAGAAGACTATACAATGAAAATGAAAGTACACTACTTAAGACTGTTAAAATTCAGGCTAATATGGGAATACTATAGGGGAATGTTACATTAAAGTAAGTTAAAATAAAATGTAATCAAAAAATACTCAAGTACTTGTCTTGCCTAGTAAAAATATATAAAATCTACGTAAAAATATATCATATACATTTTAAAATAATTTATTTTAAAAAAGGTTCATGCCATTGGCAAATAGCTTTTTTCTTGTGTTAAGCACAAAACTTACGGAATTAATAAATAAAAAATCTTGTTTTAAGGAGTTTTAAAAAAATACTTTAAAATTATATACAATTATTTTTGCATTGTAAAAAAACTTGTTTTTGTTTAATTACTGACATGCTTTGCGTTCTAAAACAGATGTTTTGTCTTATCTTCAAAACAGCTTTTGCCACAACAAGTGAATTAGAGGAGATTAGATAAAGGTATAATCAAATGTTTTCAACATCACTTTATAGGCTGTTAATTTCACTTCAAATCTTATTTTTTTTCACTAACACATCAACATATTGATCTTTTACTCCAAAATATTGATTCCTAACACCCAAATGATATAATGAGAGCTGTAACAAAGAATGGAGCAAGAACAAAAGAGAAAAGGGTTTAAGATGATCCCATATGGCAACATGAATTTCCCATGACCAGGCGCATAGCTGAAAGGCAAATTACACATTTCTTAACGATACAAAATGAAAACAAAACTAAAACGAATGTGTTGTTTTCAGAAGTGACAGGAAGCAAATCTACAGGGATAAATCAGTGCCTGTAGAATACACTGACAATCTTTGGTGGGCGGTTTACCATAGTGTTTGCTATAGAACATTCTTAATAGGCACAGAACGCCCTCTCAGAAAGATCGCCCACCAACACACAGACACTCCTGGAGGATCCAGATAAATACATCTGTGAACCCTCTCACTGAATCCACTCATTGTTTGTGAGCTGCAACACTGTCATGTATGAAGGCAATGGTAAGTGAAAGGAGGTCCTCCCACACAGCCTCCATCAACAGAGCTTAAAAAAAAAAGTCTGTTCCCAGTCGTTTCCTTGCACATCTTCTGATGAAAGCGAGCGAATGTTGCTGTACAGTGCCCAGTTATCTCTAGGCAGGTTGTGCATACAGTCAGAGAGACATGGGTTGCCCCACTGGCATTTCAAGAGTGTCATCTCCAGGGCACATACTGCTTTTCAACCTCGGAGACCCAAGCAGCTCAAGTCTCTGCTTAGTCTTAAGGGAGATGCTTTTCCACAAATGAACCCATGGAGATGCTTGAAGGCCACTAGGGTGATGTCTACACAAAAACAGCCACTGGCTATCTAGAATGTTCACTAATAATGCCGCTTTCAGCAACGTGCATGCTGTTTGGAGCTGGAAAAAAAAAAAATGTATTTGTTGTTCCAAACAAATTAAAAGCAAACCAATGAAATACTAGAAAGGATTGCATCCCATTTTTTTATGCAGGTCAGAAATTTCTGATGATAATAGATTGAATACATCACCCCCACAGACTATATTCTTTTATTTAGCTAAACAAATAATTTACTGTAAGTTTTTCAAATCTCTTGCTGTTTATATAATTTATAAAATATTAAAAAGGAATAAAAATATAAAAATCTAATTCCGATTATAAATTGAGAATCAATACAAAATTGCTTGACATTTTCTTTAACAAATTTAAAGTGAAGAAACAAAGTGGCAAAGTAACTGTTAAATATATTGACAGTGGATCAAAATAGTCAGATCAAAAATATCAATAAACCACACATTTAAAAAGTAAGCTGCCCAACAGCAAAGACATTTTCTCCAAACATCTACAGTGGCAGAGTTGTGTATAGGTCACTGCTGTTGTATTTAAGCCATTTCTACTCTAGAAATGCTGGAAGAGACAGGAAGGAAGAAGGAAGAAGCAAACAGCTTACCTGAGTCTGGATGCGGTTGAGTCCTCTGAACCATAGGATCTGTCCCCTGCGCAGCTCCATCTCAGCATGGTCAATTTCATCCGCACCTTCGGTTAGCACCTCCTCGGCGATGTCCTCTTTGGGGATGCCGTGGCCAGCCTCTTTCAGGAACTTGAGGCGGTGTGTGGGGACGGCAGAGATGAACTGGAGATTGAGAAGACAGAGGGAAAAAATGGGGTCAAGTGATGGCAACTGCAGTCAATAGCACAGCAGTTGAGATTATGAATGGCTTTCCGAGAACAGGATGCTGGGAATGTGAATAAATGCAAAGATTTTATGAATCATTATGGCTTTTGACCGCAAGTTCTTTGTATGTTAAAAAGCAAAAATACCTTTTAGTGAATGAAATTTTTTGAGTACAAACTACACAGAACATGAAGCTTGTCTGATTAACCATCAAAATGTTCCCCCAATTTTGTGATTAAACTATTCACCAATATATTAATACTAATATACTACTAAAAGGTTTGGTGCCATTTGTGGTTAGTAAACTTTTATTTAGCAAGGATTCATGAAACTGATCAAGTGACAGTAAAGACTTACATTGGTACAAAATATTTGTATTTCAAATGCTGTTATCTTGAACTTTCTATTCATCAAATTATCCTGGAACTAAAACGTATCACTGTTTCCACAAAAATATTAAGCAGCAAAACAGTTTTCAACACTGATAATAATAAATGTTTCTTAAGCACCAAATCAGCACAGTAGAATGATTTCTGAAGGATCATGTGACACTGAAGACTGGAACAATGGCATCTGAAAATTCAGCTTGGCCATCACAGGAATAAATTATATTTTAAAATATATTAACATAGAAAATGGTTATTTTAAATTGTAATAATATTTCACAATTTTACTGTTTTTTTTGTATTTTTGATCAATCATTTGGTTGTAAAATGGTTGTAAAAAGTTTGTTTGTTACTGAAATGTTTAGTTAAACTTAGTTTATACACAAGAGTGTTTTACTAGTCGTATTTAAATTGATCATTTATCTCTTCAAGTTGTCATTTTGATTGAGATCCTTATCGTTTTTGCGCCACATGAGTACTGCTCTGATAGGAAAGAAATTATGCAGTTATACATTTCAAAAGACATCTACAGTATTTAATTTCATACATTTAAGCAACCCATGGCTTACATGTAGATACTGTTTATTAGTAACTTTTCTGGTAGCTAAATACTTTGTTTTAAAGAGTTGTAATTTAACCTCTTTAAATTTTAAAGCAACAGTTTCAAAAGGGAATTCCCAATACAGATACACACACATGCCAGTCTCTACCACCTATAGTAGTTTAGTTATTTCTGCACAATCCCCTCTGTAGGTGCCTCTGTTGACGCTGTTTGATATGAGACATCACTGAGACAACTTAATATGTAGTGGATAGAATGCACGCTGCTTCTCCATGTTTAAGTTCCCAGCATCTGGTTTGTGAGGCTGTACGTGTGTACACGCACAAACACTCTCATGCACAAACACCAGCTGAGAAACCCAGTAGGAAATGGCTTATGTGTGATGCAACTGCCAGAAGGAGCAGACGGCTTGCAGCTCTAAAGGCTTTATCCGTACTTGATAACTTCCCCGGCCTTTTGATGACCTAACACGATGCATCAGTCCTGCATACAGAGTTTTAAATGTACCGTAAGCATGGAGGTATGGAGGCAGAGGACCGACATTGTGCTGCCGGGTTGATGATAAAGCTCACAGCTCTCCGCCCTTTTTCTGAGCTGAACTTTGAGATGGCGGCAACTGCACTCTGGAATTGTGTCTGCCAGCCTCCCTCGTTCCCTCCTACAGGTTTGAAATTGTACACAGCTTCACCTCCCCCTCCCCTGCCCTCCAAGTAGGATTGAAGAGAGAACTAAAGATGTTCCAGATCACCCACGCATGTGCATTCTGCCGTGATGTTTTCATTATTTCACCACTTTGAAGCTTGTGGATCTCTAAATTTCTCACTTTGTCATTTGTAAATGCGCTCATCTAACTAACTCGCTGTTTTTTTACTGATTAGTGATGAACAACGACATACTGTAAGGATTTGCCTTACCTGGCCCCAGAGCAGCTCACCAACTCCTATGAAGATACACCAGAGCCACTGATCGATGGTGAGGGCTGTGCAAGAGAACGGCTTCCCTCCAAACTGCACTATGACTATCTGTAACGAGGTGTATTCCATTAGTCCAGCTATACTGCAGTAAAGCAATACAATAAGCCACGAGAGACTGAGTTACAGCAATTTCAACATGGTTAAGGGGTGTTGTTTGGATTACTTTAAAAACTGTGTAGTTGTAGCGAAAATAGCTGCAACATATGGCCTCGGGTGGATTATTACTTTTTATAATAAAATGGCAACAGCAACAATTAATTTACTTAATTAAAAAAAAAAAAAAAAAAAAAAACACATTTAAAGGTCATTAGATACGATCACTATTATCTAACATAAAATTAACATTGCTTGAAAAGTATCTAGCTTTAAACACATCAGTGGCCAGCTGCATATATTGCTCAGACCAGTCTTACAAGTCAGTAGTCTAATTGTTTCTATAAGACCGGTGATTTTTTTTTTTAAAAAGTCAGTTACGTAAAAACGGATTGGTCTAATTTGAACCCAAAAAGTAAGACTGATTACAGACTAGTTCAGTGTTTATGCAACTGAACACTGTAATGCATCATATGTCTGTATCTTGAGGGTGACAATCAGCAGGTTAAGCAGTTTACCTGACCATTTGTTGGGGATTTTTTTCTTTTCTTTAAAAAAAAAAAAAAAAAAAAAAATCTAAAGTTTCACCCCAGTTTTGTACCCTATTTGTGGAAAGAGTCTAACTGTAGCTAAGCAGCAACTTAGCACATTAATAAAAAATTCAGTCGACATGCAGTGACAGGATTGCACATATGAACGTTTTCTTTTTACAACAGGATTTGAATAAGCCAAAACTACCCCATTTTATGAAGATTATACAGGTGCATCTCAAAAAATTAGAATATCGTGAAAAAGTTCTCTTTTTTTTGTAACTTATTTCAAAAAGTGAAACTTTCATATATTCTAGATTCATTACATGTAAAAGTTTTTTTTGTTTTGTTTTCATTTTTATGATTAGAGCTTACAGCTCATGAAAGTCAAAAATCCAGTATCTCAAAATATTAGAATATTTCCTATGATCAATCAAAAAAAGGATTTGCAAAACAGAAATGTTCAGTTTCTTTAAAGTATGTTCATTTATGCACTCAATACTTGGTCGGGGCTTGGAAGTGGTTTTGGCACTGTGGGCAGGTGCTAAAGTCCTGCTGGAAAAGGAAATCAGCATCTCCATAAAAGCTTGTCAGCAGATGGAAGCATAAAGTGCTCCAAAATCTCCTGGTAGTCGGCTGCAATGATTGTCCTCTGGATCATTGCCAAGTCAGCAGTCTTCCCCATTATTGTGGTTTCAAAGAACAAGAAATACTCGGAATTTATACTGTAGGGATGGTCATTTAATGAAACTTAAATGTAAATATTCTAATATTTTGAGATACTGGATTTTTGACTTACATGAGCCGTAAGCTCTAATCATCAAAATTAAAACAAAAAAACTTTTGAAATGTTTTACTTTACATGTAATGAATCTAGAATATATGAAAGTTTCACTTTTTGAAATGTTACAAATTTTTTTTTTTTTTTTAACTTTTTCACAATATTCTAATTTTTTTAGATGCACCTGTATAGTCATATATTTCATAAAGACATTGTGAGAAATGGCACTTTGATAATTTTATGTAATGTATATTTCTACATTTAATTTTAATTTAATTTTATACCTGCAGAGCAAAGGTTCCCAGAACAACGCTGCAGAAAATGGGGTTCCTGTAAATTCCCTCAAACACGTTCCTCTCTCCATGGATCTTGCGGGCATTAATCTCATTGAAAAGCTGCATCATTACGAAGACATTGAAGATTATGGTGTAGTGTTCAGATGGCGGGGAATGCAGAGGAGTGTTGCGGCCACTATCAATGTTGAAGATCTTCTCACCTTTGGGCACAGAAAAAAGTTTTCCGTAAAAAAGTGATGTGAAAGTTTGATATCTATTTCAAATAGTCAATAGTATTGTATGTCAGGAGGAACACAATATGATCTCAAAAAATACATGATACTGTTAATTTAAAAAAATTACAGTCAAGTGTAATGTCCACTGAGACATTCAAAGTATTCAAACTCTGCTGAATGGGGTCTTCTGTGCAGCTGTTCCTTAACCCAGAGGCACTGTAAACTTGTGATAAACTTGTCTAATCAGTTGGCAGCAGTATAACATGGGAATGTTTAGAGTGAACTCTCCTGAAGCCGTGTGACATGCTTTAAGGCTTTAGGTAGTCTGTGATGTGATCTATTACACTGTAGGGAGTAGGGATGGGTACCAAGAACCGGTATTTTTTTTGGACCGGTACGTAATAGAGTGGTGGAACTATGATGTCCCTTTGTAGGCGAAAACCCGGAAGCGAGTTAGCATTTCAGCACTTCCAGCTCCATCGTCCCAGAGTCAATGGGTTTTTTGAATGGGATTTTGGTTAAATCCCTTAAATAAGGTCCGTGGTTCACACAGGCTCAACATACTTTCACGTTTTATTCTATGACATAAAACACACCAGTTACACCCCACTCGTGATTTTTTTAAGCTGTTACGTTGCTTAAAAAAGACGGTTGCTAACAAGTTGCTAAACGGGACTACAGGCGCTGTCAGAGACATTCAACGACATCACGCCGAACAGTTTATCAATTTACAGTATTTTCCAGTTGTAGTATAATTTGTAATTCAGTTAATTGTAGAATAACCAATGAATAGTTCCCCGAATTTTATATTGTTGTTCGACAATGTTTTTTTGCTTTGCCCCGAAATGTGACATGCCTTCGGAGAGAAGATGCTCGTTTTATCGCTTACTGATGCGGAGACTCTGGGTTCGTACATAAGGTAAACTCTATGATTATTCTATGTAAAAACACCACATTTACCGGCTTTACGTGGTGAAAGTGAAGCTTTAATGATGCATACTGCTTAAAGCCACGTTAAAATTAAATGTTTACGGCCACATGAAGCTGTTAAAGCATATAAATTGAGGATTTTCTAGAAGCAAGGATACATTTTGTGTAACCACCCTAACAAAATGAGAGCTGAAATGTGGTACTTTATTCACTAAAATAAGTTTAATCTTACCATCTCCAAAAACTCGCTC